>JARQOD010005947.1:0-45410 GCA_033576555.1 Oophaga sylvatica
ACAGCCTTCCAGACCCAGCAGACACTAACGTTTTGGCTTCAGAATCTTGTAATGTATGTAGTACAGTTCATATAGCGTCTTGTGCTTGGGTGCGATGAAAACACAGGAGTCACAGGTTTGATATAGAAAAGTCCTGTATTACTTCATACAAGTTGGCAGAAATAGTCACACAGTTTGCAGACACAGAAACAGGAGACACAGCAGGCCAGAGCAATCCAAGCTCAGCAATCACTCTCCAATACAGATTCAGGATCTTCTTCTCTGTTACCGTAAGTCCATGCAAACGTGGGTCTTTCAAAGAGCAGGGTTCAGAGTCCACAAGTGCTTCAGAGTTCCTCAGTAGGAATAGCTGGAGTACAAGGTCCAAGGCTTACAGGAGTCAAGTCACAGGTTCACTGCAGGCTAGATTCTGAAGCACTGATTGCTCAGCTGTGGCTGCTTAAGAAGCAAAGGAGAGAATCAGGGCGGGAACATGCAAGCTGGAAACTCCATTTTGACTGAGGGCAAGATAGCTGCAGCAAGACAGAAAGTAAAATGGCTGACGAACAAACTGAGTTTCAGGAATATATACATAGAACCTTACATTATGATCTTCGATACCTGAAACTCCAAATTACCATTGACCACCACAGGAGGAGGAGGTAGAGGTGACGGTATAACTGGTGCCACGTACCTCTTAAGCAACGATTTGTGGAACACATTGTGGATTTTAAACGTAGGAGGGAGGTCAAGACGGAAAGCCACCGGATTAATTATTGAACTGATCCTGTATGGCCCGATGAATCTGGGACCCAGTTTCCAGGAGGGAACCTTAAGTTTTATATTCTTGGTAGACAACCATACCAGATCGTTCACACTTAGGTCCGGACCAGACACTCTCCTCCTATCAGCCATACGTTTGTATCGGTTCCCCATAGTGCTCAGATTATTAAGCACTCCTCTCCACACTGAAGCAAGTGACGACGAAAATCGTTCCTCCTCAGGAACCCCAGAAGAGCCCCCCCCATTGAAAGTACAAAACTGGGGGTGAAAACCATATGCCCCAAAAAACGGGGACTTACCAGTGGACTCGCTCCGCCTATTGTTAAGAGCGAACTCTGCCAGAGGCAAGAAAGAAGACCAGTCCTCTTGGTTCTCTGAGACAAAACACCGAAGATATGTCTCTAAGCTCTGATTCAGACGCTCTGTCTGACCATTAGTCTGCAGATGAAAAGCTGAAGAAAATGACAACTGCATCCCCGACGAGAACAAAATGCCTTCCAGAATTTGGACACAAACTGAGACCCCCGATCCGACACCACATCGGAAGGCAACCCGTGAAGTCTCACAATCTCCCCAATGAACACCTGCGCCAGAGTTTTAGCATTAGGAAGAGCAATAAAATGTGCCATTTTGCTGAACCTGTCAACTACAACTAGTATGACAGTTTTACCTGAAGACGGAGGGAGGTCCGTAATGAAGTCCATAGACAGATGGGTCCATGGACGCTCCGGGATTTTTAACGGTAAAAGGGCCCCAGACGGACGGGTATGTGGGGTCATAGAGCGCGCACATACCCCACAGGACGCGACAAAAGTTACCACCTCTTTATTTAAGTTAGGCCACCAAAACCGGCGAGAAAGGAGATCTACAGTTGCTTTACTCCCTGGGTGTCCTGCCAAAGCAGAATTATGATGTGCCTCGATAACTTTTGTCTTAACTGATCTGGAACAAACAGTTTCCCTGGAGGTCCTACAGGGGCGTCCCCCTGAGCCTCCAATACCTCCTCCTCAAGCTCAGAGCATACAGCCGACACCACAACTCCCTCCTGAAGAATAGGAACCGGTTCATCCGTCTTCCCGGCCCCCGGGAAACTACGAGATAAGGCATCAGCCTTTACATTTTTTGACCCAGGACGATATGTGACGACAAAATTAAACCTGGTAAAAAACAACGACCATCTAGCTTGTCTGGAATTCAGACGTTTTGCAGACTCTAAATACAGCAGGTTCTTGTGATCAGTAATGACGGTGACCGGGTGGACTGCCCCCTCCAAAAGTGACGCCACTCTTCAAAAGCCAACTTAATGGCCAAGAGTTCCCTATTGCCGACATCATAATTCCTCTCGGCGGATGACAATTTTTTAGAGAAGAAAGCGCACGGATGCCATTTACCAGGGGACGGACCTTGAGATAATACCGCACCCACTCCTACGTCAGATGCGTCTACCTCCACAATGAACGGTTGTGATGCATTAGGTTGGATGAGTATGGGTGCTGAAGCAAAACATTTTTTCAAGGAGGAAAATGCTTGACAAGCTTTGTCAGACCACCTAGAAAAATCCGTCCCTTTTTTTGTCATGTCAGTGAGAGGTTTGACAACGGATGAGAAATTACGAATAAATTTCCGGTAGTAGTTAGCAAACCCCAGGAAACGCTGCAGTGCTTTAAGATCCTCTGGCCCATCCCATTCAAGCACAGCCTTCACTTTCCCAGGTCCATACGGAAACCGGAAGCTGACACCAGGAATCCTAAAAACTGAAGTTCTTGTTCGGCGAATACACACTTCTCCCATTTGGCGTACAGTTTATTGTCTCGCAAGATCTGTAACACCTGTCTCACATGCTCCTGATGAGACACAAGATCCGGCGAGTAAATTAAGATGTCATCTAGATAAATGACAACAAACTGTCCACTAGATGGCGAAAGATGTCATTAACAAAATGTTGAAACACCGCCGGGGCAGTAGTCAGACCGAAAGGCATGACAAGGTTCTCATAATGTCCCTCCGGAGTGTTAAACGCCGTCTTCCACTCACCCCCCTCCTTTATCCTAATCAGATTATACGCCCCCCTGAGATCCAACTTAGAGAACCATTTGGCGCCCACAATCTGATTGAAGAGATCAGGAATAAGTGGGAGCGGATACGGATCTCGGACCGTAATCCGATTAAGCTCACGGAAATCCAGGCAAGGGCGTAGGCCTCCATCTTTTTTCTTCACAAAGAAGAACCCCGCGGCCACTGGGGAAGATGAAGGTCTAATATGCCCTTGGCCAGACTTTCCGAAATATAATCCTTCATAGCTTGCCTCTCAGGACCAGAAAGGTTATATAACCTAGATTTTGGTAACTTAGCATCAGGAAGCAATTTTATAGCACAGTCATACGCGCGATGAGGAGGTAATTCTTGACACCCTTCCTCTGAAAACACATCCTCAAAGTCCTCCAGAAAAGGAGGTAAGGTTCTAGGCACGACCGCACCGATGACCGTGTTCATGCAGTTACTATTGCAAAATTCACCCCACTGGCTTATCTCTCTGGATTGCCAATTAATAACTGGGTTATGTTTAGTTAACCAAGGAAGTCCCAACACAATAGGAGTGGGAAGGCCCTCCAACACATAACAAGACAATAGTTCTTTATGTATTGCCCCCACTCGAAGGTCTATGTTATGCACGGCTTGCACAAAGCTACCTTGACCGAGAGGCCTGGCGTCAATAGAGAATATAGGGATAGGTTTGGCCAATACGCACATTTGCATACCTTGCACCTGGGCAAACCGAGCGTCCACCAGATTAGCCGCGGCCCCACTATCCAGAAGAACAGAAATCCTCTCAGTTCTCGTACCTACCACCACCTCCGCTGGTACGAGAAACTGAGTCGGTCTAGGGACGAAATACATACTCCCAGATTGTCGTCCACCACACAACCTGGGATCAACAGTTTTCCGGCGACTCCTTGCTCAGCAAAGTACGGGATGGACACCCCCCAACAAAATGTCCCTTTCTCCCGCAGAAGTAACACTTTCCTGTCTTGCGGCGCACCGCCGATCCCCTCCCTCGAAACAATGTCCCTCCTAACTGCATAGGCTCCTCAGAACAAACCAGGGGAACCTCAATATAAGGGACTATAGTAGAAGGTGGAGTCATCACAGGGGGCGGAGTTACCTCGCACCTCTCCCTAAGCCGTCTATCAATGCGAATAGCAAGGGCCATAGCGGCCTCCAGTGACGGGGGAGAATCATACTGAGCCAACACATCTTTTAATTTGTCAGATAATCCTTGACAAAACTGGCTCCTAAGAGCTGGGTCATTCCACTGAGTATCTGTGGCCCATCTACGGAACTCAGAAGAAAATTCCTCTGCCGGACGATCTCCCTGCTGTATCTTACGTAACTTCATTTCAGCAAGGGAGACCCGATCCGGGTCATCATATACCAGACCCAGGGCTGTAAAAAATCGATCTACTGACTGGAGAGCCGGGGAGTCCGGAGGAAGAGAGAACGCCCAGGATTGAGGGTCCCCTTGTAAGAGCGAGATGACAATTCCCACCCTCTGATCTTCACTCCCCGAAGACCGAGGCCGTAGCCGAAAATATAATTTACATGCCTCCCGGAAGGTAAAAAATGTATCCCGCCCTCCAGTGAACCTGTCCGGGAGAGCTACTTTAGGTTCAGATCTGGTTTGCTCCCGGGGGTACAAAACCTTGGACTTAACGTCCGTCAGCTCCATGGACAAACTCTGCAACTGCTGAGCTAACTGGGCTACTGGATCCATGGTAGCTGGGGAGAATCTTTTAGTGAGTGGTCGGTGAAAATGTCACGATGTATAACAGATATATTCTTATGATAGTAACATATATCTAATGTGACATCATTCTATATTTCTTATAATAGAAAATATCAACATGTATACATAGTACCTGCCAGCAATGTCTTACCTGACATAATATCCTATGTATTGTGGGTCTATACTGTGTACGTGTCACGCTGTCTCAGGATAGAGGTGGACCGGGGTCTATGCTGACCCTGAACTGGGGTCCTGACTAGTCCCTCTACCTGGAGGTACTGTTAATGGTACAGAGGTCCAGGCCGCCAGCGTAACCCTGTCTCCTGTAGATCCCTGACCACTGTAATCTAGTCCTGAGAAGGACCCTGATTACCACCACAGGGAATGGGCAGGTCACAGCTTACACACAGTCTAAGATAAACAAGACAGACAAGGGGTAAAGAAAACACTGCCATGCATACAAAACTTCCACTACAGAGGAACACAAAAGGTTAAGGAGATAAACAATAAGCGAGGAGAGGAAAAACCACACCAGGCACTCTTAGCTTAAGTCTTCTCAGAAACGATAAGCTCTGCTGGTCTGAATGAATGCTTTCACCGACAACTTCCCCAGCAGACCAGCAGGTATAAGAAGGAAGCTAATTAACAAAACATCAATCGCAGCTGGGCGAGGCTGGTAAGTCCAGCACCGAGAGAGAAAGAATTAACTCCCTCAGTGCCGAAAAACACCCAGCACCAGAAACTCAGCTGTGCGAAGTCAGGGCGTGCAATCGCGACGATCTTCGCCGCGACACACCCGTGACAAGTGATGAGTGGAAGACTGCTTTGAATACACCAGAGAGTCACTTTCAAAATTTGATTAGGCAGTTCGGTTTGTCCAATGCTCCAGCAGTGTTTCAGAACTTCATAGATGATATTTTTTCTTCTCTGATTTGTGGTGCTATACTTGGATGATATCTTCATCTGCTCAGGTTCTCGTGAGGAGCAACGGGAGCTTGAGAAGTGTCAATTTGAGGAGCAGCAGGTTCAGTTTTTGGGTTATTTGGTTTCTGCTAAAGGTTTTCAGATGGATCATGTTAAGGTACAGGTCATTGTTATGATTTGGTAGCTGAGGAGAGCAGGCAAAAACGGCAATACACCAGAGAGGTTGGAATCTACTGGATTGCAGTACCCTGACTAACCACCACAACTAAAGGCAGCCGTGGAGCGTTCCTACGTTGGTCCTAGATGCCTCGTCACAGCCTGAGAGGTTAACTACACCTAAAGATAGAAAGAGGAAAGCTATCTGCCCCGGAGCAGATCCCCAAAGAACATAGGAAGCCCCCAAACATGTAATGGCGGTTAGACAAGAGGAAATACAGACACAGACAGAAAATAGTAAGAGCAAACGTTGGGGCCCAATCTGCCTAGAAAGAAAAAGGATAGGAAGGACACTTACTGCAATCCAAAAAACCCTAAAAAATACCAACTCTACTAATTGCAAAAACACCTGAGATCACACGACCTCTACCACCTAAATTAGTTATCGGGTGTAACAAAACTAAGCCGCAGCCACTGAAAAAACTGGAAAAGGCAAATGAACAAATAACAGTGGCTCAAATAAACTGAGAGGAGCACAAGCCCCCGGAGGGGACCTGGCTGACCTCCACAGAAGTGCAGGGAACAATGCAAAAAGCAAGCACAAAAATAAAAACAGAAAATATCTTATCTGAGAGCAGGAGAAGAGGCAAGACTCAGCAAACTTCCAAGTGAACCAGGAACCACAGTTGAGACAAGAACAATTGATCACCGGCAACCATGATGGGAGAAACCTCCCTTATATAAGACCAGTCTGTAACTCCTGATTGCCAATCCTCATTGAATGGTTCAGTACTGTTTGTAACCACCAGAGGGAGCTTCTGCTCAGAATTCATTTCTAACACATTCACAATAGTACCCCCCCCACCTTGAGGAGGGGTCACCGAACCCTCATTTGGGCAACCAGGTCGGTCAGGATGAGCTCTGTGATACGCACGGATCAGTCTCCTAGCATGGATGTCCGAAGCAAACACCCAAGAATTGTCCTCCTGACCATAACCTCTCCACTTAACCAAATACTGGAGTTTCCGTCTAGAAAAACGAGAATCCAATATTTTCTCAACCACATACTCCAGATTGCGCTCAACCAAAACAGGGTCAGGAGGCGCAGCCATAGGAACCACTGGCTCAACAAACCTCTTCAATAAGGACTTGTGGAACACGTTATGGATCTTAGATGTCCCTGGAAGAAGTAAACGAAAGGAAACAGGATTAAGAATCTCCATGATCTTATAAGGTCCAATGAACCTAGGCTTAAACTTAGGAGATGCAACTCTCATAGGGATATTTCTTGAGGACAACCAGACCAAGTCCCCCACTTCAAACCGAGGACCATAAGTCCTATGCCGGTTGGCAAACCACTGGGCCCTCTCCTGAGAGAGGGACAACCTCTCCACTACCTGGTCCCAAATCTGCTGCATACGCTCCACAACAGAGTCAACACCTGGACAGACAGAAGCCTCCGTCTGTCCCGAATAAAATCGAGGGTGAAACCCAAAATTGCAGAAAAATGGAGACATCAAAGTGGCAGAGCTAGCCCTATTATTAAGAGCAAACTCAGCCAAAGGCAAAAAAGAGACCCAGTCATCTTGATCAGCAGACACAAAGCATCTTAGATAAGTCTCCAATGTCTGATTTGTTCTCTCAGTTTGACCATTGGTCTGAGGATGAAACGCCGAGGAGAAAGACAATTGAACACCAAGTTTAGAACAAAAAGTCCTCCAAAATCTGGAAACAAACTGGACTCCTCTGTCAGACACAATGTTCTCAGGAATGCCGTGTAACCGAACCACGTGCTGAAGGAACAAAGGCACCAATTCGGAGGAGGAAGGCAACTTAGATGTATCATTTTGGAAAACCTATCACAAATCACCCAGATAACGGTCATTCTCTGAGAAACAGGGAGGTCGGAAATGAAATCCATAGAGATATGGGTCCATGGTCTCTTGGGCACAGGCAATGGCATCAACAAACCAATAGAGCGAGAGCAAGGCTTGGAGCGAGAGCAAGTCCCACAGGACTGCACAAATTCCCTGACGTCACGAGACAAAGTAGGCCACCAAAAGGACCGGCTAACCAAGTCTCTGGTACCAAAAATTCCGGGATGACCGGCCAACGCGGAACAATGAATCTCAGACATCACACTCTTTTTCCACCGGTCTGGGACAAACAATTTCCCAATAGGGCAGCGCTCGGGTTTATCCTCCTGACACCCTTGGCCAGACTTTCCGAAATATAATCCTTCATAGCTTGCCTCTCAGGACCAGAAAGGTTATATAACCTAGATTTTGGTAACTTAGCATCAGGAAGCAATTTTATAGCACAGTCATACGCGTGATGAGGAGGTAATTCTTGACACCCTTCCTCTGAAAACACATCCTCAAAGTCCTCCAGAAAAGGAGGTAAGGTTCTAGGCACGACCGCACCGATGACCGTGTTCATGCAGTTACTATTGCAAAATACACCCCACTGGCTTATCTTTCTGGATTGCCAATTAATAACTGGGTTATGTTTAGTTAACCAAGGAAGTCCCAACACAATAGGAGTGGGAAGGCCCTCCAACACATAACAAGACAATAGTTCTTTATGTATTGCCCCCACTCGAAGGTCTATGTTATGCACGGCTTGCACAAAGCTACCTTGACCGAGAGGCCTGGCGTCAATAGAGAATATAGGGATAGGTTTGGCCAATACACACATTTGCATACCTTGCATCTGGGCAAACCGAGCGTCCACCAGATTAGCCGCGGCCCCACTATCCAGAAGAACAGAAATCCTCTCAGTTCTCGTACCTACCACCACCTCCGCTGGTACGAAAAACTGAGACGGTCTAGGGGACGAAATACATACTCCCAGATTGTCGTCCACCACACAACCTGGGATCAACAGTTTTCCGGCGACTCCTTGCTCAGCAAAGTACGGGATGGACACCCCCCAACAAAATGTCCCTTTCTCCGCAGAAGTAACACTTTCCTGTCTTGCGGCGCACCGCCGATCCCCTCCCTCGAAACGATGTCCCTCCTAACTGCATAGGCTCCTCAGAACAAACCAGGGGAACCTCAATATAAGGGACTATAGTAGAAGGTGGAGTCATCACAGGGGGCGGAGTTACCTTGCACCTCTCCCGAAGCCGTCTATCAATGCGAATAGCAAGGGCCATAGCGGCCTCCAGTGACGGGGGAGAATCATACTGAGCCAACACATCTTTTAATTTGTCAGATAATCCTTGACAAAACTGGCTCCTAAGAGCTGGGTCATTCCACTGAGTATCTGTGGCCCATCTACGGAACTCAGAAGAAAATTCCTCTGCCGGACGATCTCCCTGCTTTATCTTACGTAACTTCATTTCAGCAAGGGAGACCCGATCCGGGTCATCATATACCAGACCCAGGGCTGTAAAAAATCGATCTACTGACTGGAGAGCCGGGGAGTCCGGAGGAAGAGAGAACGCCCAGGATTGAGGGTCCCCTTGTAAGAGCGAGATGACAATTCCCACCCTCTGATCTTCACTCCCCGAAGACCGAGGCCGTAGCCGAAAATATAATTTACATGCCTCCCGGAAGGTAAAAAATGTATCCCGCCCTCCAGTGAACCTGTCCGGGAGAGCTACTTTAGGTTCAGATCTGGTTTGCTCCCGGGGGTACAAAACCTTGGACTTAACGTCCGTCAGCTCCATGGACAAACTCTGCAACTGCTGAGCTAACTGGGCTACTGGATCCATGGTAGCTGGGGAGAATCTTTTAGTGAGTTGTCGGTGAAAATGTCACGATGTATAACAGATATATTCTTATGATAGTAACATATATCTAATGTGACATCATTCTATATTTCTTATAATAGAAAATATCAACATGTATACATAGTACCTGCCAGCAATGTCTTACCTGACATAATATCCTATGTATTGTGGGTCTATACTGTGTACGTGTCACGCTGTCTCAGGATAGAGGTGGACCGGGGTCTATGCTGACCCTGAACTGGGGTCCTGACTAGTCCCTCTACCTGGAGGTACTGTTAATGGTACAGAGGTCCAGGCCGCCAGCGTAACCCTGTCTCCTGTAGATCCCTGACCACTGTAATCTAGTCCTGAGAAGGACCCTGATTACCACCACAGGGAATGGGCAGGTCACAGCTTACACACAGTCTAAGATAAACAAGACAGACAAGGGGTAAAGAAAACACTGCCATGCATACAAAACTTCCACTACAGAGGAACACAAAAGGTTAAGGAGATAAACAATAAGCGAGGAGAGGAAAAACCACAACAGGCACTCTTAGCTTAAGTCTTCTCAGAAACGATCTGCTCTGCTGGTCTGAATGAATGCTTTCACCGACAACTTCCCCAGCAGACCAGCAGGTATAAGAAGGAAGCTAATTAACAAAACATCAATCGCAGCTGGGCGAGGCTGGTAAGTCCAGCACCGAGAGAGAAAGAATTAACTCCCTCAGTGCCGAAAAACACCCAGCACCAGAAACTCAGCTGTGCGAAGTCAGGGCGTGCAATCGCGACGATCTTCGCCGCGACACACCCGTGACAAGTGATGAGTGGAAGACTGCCTTGAATACACCAGAGAGTCACTTTCAAAATTTGATTAGGCAATTCGGTTTGTCCAATGCTCCAGCAGTGTTTCAGAACTTCATAGATGATATTTTTTCTTCTCTGATTTGTGGTGCTATACTTGGATGATATTTTCATCTGCTCAGGTTCTCGTGAAGAGCAACGGGAGCTTGAGAAGTGTCAATTTGAGGAGCAGCAGGTTCAGTTTTTGGGTTATTTGGTTTCTGCTAAAGGTTTTCAGATGGATCATGTTAAGGTACAGGTCATTGTTATGATTTGGTAGCTGAGGAGAGCAGGCAAAAACGGCAATACACCAGAGAGGTTGGAATCTACTGGATTGCAGTACCCTGACTAACCACCACAACTAAAGGCAGCCGTGGAGCGTTCCTACGTTGGTCCTAGATGCCTCGTCACAGCCTGAGAGGTTAACTAAACCTAAAGATAGAAAGAGGAAAGCTATCTGCCCCGGAGCAGATCCCCAAAGAACATAGGAAGCCCCCAAACATGTAATGGCGGTTAGACAAGAGGAAATACAGACACAGACAGAAAATAGTAAGAGCAAACGTTGGGGCCCAATCTGCCTAGAAAGAAAAAGGATAGGAAGGACACTTACTGCAATCCAAAAAACCCTAAAAAATACCAACTCTACTAATTGCAAAAACACCTGAGATCACACGACCTCTACCACCTAAATTAGTTATCTGGTGTAACAAAACTAAGCCGCAGCCACTGAAAAAACTGGAAAAGGCAAATGAACAAATAACAGTGGCTCAAATAAACTGAGAGGAGCACAAGCCCCCGGAGGGGACCTGGCTGACCTCCACAGAAGTGCAGGGAACAATGCAAAAAGCAAGCACAAAAATAAAAACAGAAAATATCTTATCTGAGAGCAGGAGAAGAGGCAAGACTCAGCAAACTTCCAAGTGAACCAGGAACCACAGTTGAGACAAGAACAATTGATCACCGGCAACCATGATGGGAGGAAACCTCCCTTATATAAGACCAGTCTGTAACTCCTGATTGCCAATCCTCATTGAATGGTTCAGTACTGTTTGTAACCACCAGAGGGAGCTTCTGCTCAGAATTCATTTCTAACACATTCACAACAGTACCCCCCCCTTGAGGAGGGGTCACCGAACCCTCATTTGGGCAACCAGGTCGGTCAGGATGAGCTCTGTGATACGCATGGATCAGTCTCCTAGCATGGATGTCCGAAGCAAACACCCAAGAATTGTCCTCCTGACCATAACCTCTCCACTTAACCAAATACTGGAGTTTCCGTCTAGAAAAACGAGAATCCAATATTTTCTCAACCACATACTCCAGATTGCGCTCAACCAAAACAGGGTCAGGAGGCGCAGCCATAGGAACCACTGGCTCGACAAACCTCTTCAATAAGGACTTGTGGAACACGTTATGGATCTTAAATGTCCCTGGAAGAAGTAAACGAAAGGAAACAGGATTAAGAATCTCCATGATCTTATAAGGTCCAATGAACCTAGGCTTAAACTTAGGAGATGCAACTCTCATAGGGATATTTCTTGAGGACAACCAGACCAAGTCCCCCACTTCAAACCGAGGACCATCAGTCCTATGCCGGTTGGCAAACCGCTGGGCCCTCTCCTGAGAGAGGGACAACCTCTCCACTACCTGGTCCCAAATCTGCTGCATACGCTCCTCAACAGAGTCAACACCTGGACAGACAGAAGCCTCCGTCTGTCCCGAAGAAAATCGAGGGTGAAACCCAAAATTGCAGAAAAATGGAGACATCAAAGTGGCAGAGCTAGCCCTATTATTAAGAGCAAACTCAGCCAAAGGCAAAAAAGAGACCCAGTCATCTTGATCAGCAGACACAAAGCATCTTAGATAAGTCTCCAATGTCTGATTTGTTCTCTCAGTTTGACCATTGGTCTGAGGATGAAACGCCGAGGAGAAAGACAATTGAACACCAAGTTTAGAACAAAAAGTCCTCCAAAATCTGGAAACAAACTGGACTCCTCTGTCAGACACAATGTTCTCAGGAATGCCGTGTAACCGAACCACGTGCTGAAGGAACAAAGGCACCAATTCGGAGGAGGAAGGCAACTTAGATGTATCATTTTGGAAAACCTATCACAAATCACCCAGATAACGGTCATTCTCTGAGAAACAGGGAGGTCGGAAATGAAATCCATAGAGATATGGGTCTATGGTCTCTTGGGCACAGGCAATGGCATCAACAAACCACTAGAGCGAGAGCAAGGCTTGGAGCGAGAGCAAGTCCCACAGGACTGCACAAATTCCCTGACGTCACGAAACAAAGTAGGCCACCAAAAGGACCGACTAACCAAGTCTCTGGTACCAAAAATTCCGGGATGACCGGCCAACGCGGAACAATGAATCTCAGACATCACACTCTTTTTCCACCGGTCTGGGACAAACAATTTCCCAATAGGGCAGCGCTCGGGTTTATCCTCCTGACACCCTTCCAGAGCCAGTCTCAAATTTGGGCGAGATGGCGGAAAGAACTACACCCTCTTTCAAAATAACAGCAGGATCAGATAACTCAGGAGAGTCCGCAAGGAAACTCCTCGAGAGGGCATCCGCCTTAACATTCTTAGTGCCAGGAAGAAAGGAAACCACAAAATTAAAACGTGTGAAAAACAAGGCCCACCTGGCCTGTCTAGGATTAAGTCGCTTGGCTGATTCCAGACAAACCAGATTCTTATGGTCCGTGAGGACCACCACCTGATGTTTGGCTCCCTCCAGCCAATGTCTCCACTCTTCAAAAGCGCACTTCATGGCCAATAACTCCGATTACCCATGTCATAATTACGTTCAGTTGGAGAAAATTTTCGAGAGAAAAAGGCACAAGGGTTACTTTTAGAGGTCTCTGGATCTCTTTGGGACAAAACGGCACCTGCCCCAATTTCAGAGGCATCAACCTCCACCTGAAATGGCAGAGAAACATCAGGCTGCCGTAGAACAGGAGCAGAAGTGAATCTCTGCTTAAGTTCCTGAAACGCAGAGACTGCCTCAGGAGGCCAATTCACCACATCAGAACCCTTTTTGGTCAAATCAGTCAATGGTTTAACAATAACAGAGAAATTACCAATAAATTTACGATAAAAATTGGCAAAACCCAAGAATCTCTGAAGAGCCTTTAATGAAGAAGGTTGGACCCAATCACAGATGGCCTGAACCTTGACCGGGTCCATTTCAATAACAGATGGGGACAAAATGAATCCCAGAAATGAGATCCTCTGTACGCCAAAAAGACACTTTGATCCCTTCACATACAGAGCATTCTCTCTCAAAATCTGGAATACAGTCCGAACATGTTTCACATGAGAGTCCCAGTCATTGGAAAAAATCAAGATATCATCCAAATAAACAATCAGAAATTTATCCACAAAATCCCTGAAAATGTCATTCATGAAGGACTGGAAGACGGAAGGAGCATTAGTGAGCCCAAAGGGCATTACTAGGTACTCAAAATGCCCTCTGGGGTATTAAATGCCGTCTTCCATTCATCCCGTGCTTAATGCGAATAAGGTTATACGCCCCCCTGAGGTCAAGCTTGGTAAACCAAGTAGCACTTTTCACCCTGGAAAACAGGTCAGAAATCAAGGGTAACGGATATTGCTATTTCACAGTGATATTGTTCAAGAGACGATAATCAATACACGGCCTTAATGAACCATCCTTTTTGGCCACAAAGAAAAAACCGGCACCCAAGGGTGAAGAGGATGGTCTGATATGACCCTTCTCCAATGACTCCTTGATATAAGACCGCATAGTGTCATGTTCAGGTACAGACAAGTTAAAAAGGCGACCTTTAGGGAATTTACTACCAGGCACTAATTCAATAGCGCAGTCATAGCTCCTTTGGGGGGGCAAGGATGCAGATTTACTTTCGCTAAACACATCAGAAAAATCAGTCAAAAAGTCAGTAACATCCTGAGCCTGGGGAGAGGCAGAAAAAACAGGAGTGTTGGCATTAACACATTGGCAGCCCCAACTGGTTACAGACACAGATTTCCAATCCAAAACAGGATTATGAGACTGTAACCAAGGGAAACCTAGTACAATAATGTCATGCAGATTATACAGCACCAAAAATTTGCAACTCTCCTGATGATCAGGTTCAACACTCATTATCACCTGAGTAGAGAACTGGGGTTTATTCTCAGCCAAAGGGGTAGAATCAATCCCCAGTAGGGGAATAGACTTCCGTAGGGGTATCAAGGGAAACCCACAAAGTTTAGCAAAATCAAAATCCATCAGGTTAATAGCTGCTCCCGAATCAACAAAAGCCTGAGCAGAAAATGTGGACAGGGAGCAAATCAGGGTAACAGTCAACAGAAATTTAGTCTGAACACTACCCAAGACAACTGAGCGTGCAAAACGTCTTCCCTGCTTAGGGCAGACTGAAATAGCATGAGAGGCGTCACCACAGTAGAAACATAACCAATTGCGTTTTCGAAACTCATGACGCTGTGCCCCAGAAGCCACTCTATCACACTGCATGGGTTCAGAAGCTGGTTCACAAGGCAACACTATTCCACGCATACCTCTATGCTCACGCAAACGTCTGTCAATTTGAATCGCTAATGACATAGAATCATTGAGACTAGAGGGAGCAGGGAAAAACGGCAATACACCAGAGAGGTTGGAATCTACTGGATTGCAGTACCCTGACTAACCACCACAACTAAAGGCAGCCGTGGAGCATTCCTACGTTGGTCCTAGACGCCTCGTCACAGCCTGAGAGGTTAACTACACCTAAAGATAGAAAGAGGAAAGCTATCTGCCCCGGAGCAGATCCCCAAAGAACATAGGAAGCCCCCAAACATGTAATGGCGGTTAGACAAGAGGAAATACAGACACAGACAGAAAATAGTAAGAGCAAACGTTGGGGCCCAATCTGCCTAGAAAGAAAAAGGATAGGAAGGACACTTACTGCAATCCAAAAAACCCTAAAAAATACCAACTCTAATTGCAAAAACACCTGAGATCACACGACCTCTACCACCTAAATTAGCTCTCTGGTGTAACAAAACTAAGCCGCAGCCACTGAAAAAACTGGAGAAGGCAAATGAACAAATAACAGTGGCTCAGATAAACTGAGAGGAGCACAAGCCCCCGGAGGGGACCTGGCTGACCTCCACAGAAGTGCAGGGAACAATGCAAAAAGAAAGCACAAAAATAAAAACAGAAAATATCTTATCTGAGAGCAGGAGAAGAGGCAAGACTCAGCAAGCTTCCAAGTGAACCAGGAACCACAGTTGAGACAAGAATAATTGATCACCGGCAACCATGATGGGAGGGAACCTCCCTTATATAAGACCAGTCTGTAACTCCTGATTGTCAATCCTCATTGAATGGTTCAGTACTGTTTGTAACCACCAGAGGGAGCTTCTGCTCAGAATTCATTTCTAACACATTCACAACAGGTCATCCTTAATTGGGTACAACCTAATAATCTTAAAGCT
Source organism: Oophaga sylvatica (assembly GCA_033576555.1). NCBI lineage: Eukaryota > Metazoa > Chordata > Amphibia > Anura > Dendrobatidae > Oophaga > Oophaga sylvatica. Next base: position 15,656 of record JARQOD010005947.1, read on the forward strand.
TTAGAGAGGTTCTTAGGTTTTTCTAATGAAAATGACGGGTAAAATTGAGAATTAACTCCAGTTTTTATTTTACAAGTGTCGATTGTAAAGAATTGTAATGCATTAAATGTATGGAAGCAAAGACATTTTTTCATATTAGGTTCTATTAGGTTGGTGTCAGGCTGTGTGAGGGAGAAGCAAGGTGCACATCAATGGGAAGAGGGCGGGAAGTCCAAACACTAGTGAAGGGGGAGTGTAGACCCCTAAGCTGATCTATCAACACTCTGTCTCACCTAACGTTCCTAAATAGGTTCCGCACCTATAACCGAGCAGGAACCTAATCCCTGCCTGACCCTAGCGATAGGCTCTGGATAGAGAGGGGACGATGTAGGCGCTAGTCAGCCCCCACTACAACTAAACAAATGAAAAACTCAAGGCAAAGTGCACATGGAAATTTTTGTGATTATATGAATGTCATATAAAGGAGATACCAGCAACACCGTATGTGCACCACTGGACAATACAAAAGGACAAATCAGGAAATTTAAATAAAAAAACGAAGAAAATGTCCAATAATTTAATATAGTAAATTTTATTCTAGAATACACAATATAAGTGGGATAGGGTGGGGAACAATTAACAGAAAATAAGGGCAGAGCACAAGAGACCACTTGAATTGCAAGATGATGTAGCAAAAAACTTGAGCGTGGCTGATCGGTTATGACGTACTAACCCGTACATGGGAATTAAGTCCCAGGGCACATGGACGAGATAGTACGTCAGATGTCAGAAAGGGGTTAAATTATTGGACATTTTCTTCGTTGATTATCCCACAACAACTAAAGACAGAGAGGGTGGACAAACGAGGGGATAAACTCAGCTTGGAAAGACCACCGAGATATCACACCAGCAATCCTCCAAGAGTACTCCAAGAAGATTCTAGCCAACTGCTAGTACTTCCAACCCGACAGAGGGAAATTGAGATAACACCAGCACATTGCTGAAGAGACAAATATTTAAACCTTCAGCAATGGTGTGTTAATTAGCAGCATAAGGTGGAGGTAATTGCTAGGTCCTAGAGGGAGAATGATAACACTCCATAACAGAGATGCAAAAATCAAGAAGGTGCTTGCAGAACTAATTGCAATTACCTTCTACAGCCGGATACAGGATGACTGTCTGACACACGTGACACCCGTGACAGTTGGTAATATCCCGGGAAGAGAAACACTAGCTAGCAAACAAAAAATGTACAAAATGAATCATTGGTTCATTCTAAGAAAGTTTTACTCCCGCTGACAAACATCAAACTAGGACTAAGGAAAAACTTTGTAAAGAACATGCAACAAGAAAGTGATGGTTTAAAGTATTTAACATTAAATTTGTCTTGATTAAGTCATGCAAAGTTGAAAGAGGGTACCTTTGTTGTCCCACAGTACGAAGGAAAGAAAGGGATGAAATCCGGCACATCAACTGATATAATAAAATTCAAAAATCTTTATTTGGCATGTCAAGCCATGTTAAAATCTTAGAGAACCTGATGCGCTTCAGGCGCGTTAAAAGCGCCCCGACTAAGGTCTTATGGTCTTAGAAATGTACATAACCTCATTTGAATACATTTAAAAAAAAATCATGAAAATTTTTTGAACAATGTTATCATAAATTCATTGCTTGCCTGAGGAGGTGTTGATGGCGAACTCAGTCGAGGTGTTGAAAAGAAGCCTGGATGTCTTCCTGGGGCGTAACACTATTGTATCTTACAGTTATTAGGTTCTTTAGAAGGACGTCAGGGCGGGCTCCAGGTTTTTATGGGCCCCGGGCGAAAGAGTCTCAGTGGGCCCCTTTAACACAGACCACGATTCATGATTCACAGATACTGCAGAGAAATATGGGTATAGTACAATGCCAAACACTTCTCTTCTTCCATTACAAGAGTGATATCTATTGTAAATTCTACAATAGCTCAGAAACCGCCAAATCCTCACAGCGCACAGTACAGACTGGACAGTACAGTCCTCCATACAATATTATGGGCACCACATAGTCCTCCATACACTATTATGGGCCAAATAAATGCTCCATAAAGAATATTGGACCCCAAATAATGCTCCATACAGGATACTGGTCCCCATATAATGCTCCATACAAAATATGGAGCTCTCCTCTGCACTGTGCTGCGTTCTGCGCTGTTATGGCTCAGGAAAGGACTCCCCATCATCATCATAATTGCCTCCCCAACATTATCATCATCATTGCCTCCACATCATCAACATCATCATTGCCTCCCCATCATCATCATCATTGCCTCCCCATCATCATCGCCTCCCCATCATCATCATCACTGCCTCCCCCAACACCATCACACATACAGCACTCTCTCACATACACACACACAAAGCACCACACTACATACACACACACTGATACACACACACACATAGACACATACACCGACCTCACATCTCACCTGTCCGGCGTCCGCGCTCTCCCTGCCACAGCCGGCCGCTGAATGATGACGTCATTCAGCGCCGCTGCTGTGAGAGGAAGCGTGGGCGCCCTGCAGGCATCCCCTGGAGCCCGAGCTGCGGCAGCGGAGGCACGGGGAGAGGTAAGTATTGCTCCGGCTGCTGCAAGCGGGGGGGGCCCAGTGGCGGCGCTGGTACCGCTCTCATCCGCTAACGGGCGCCGGGGTGCCCGATGGCGAGTGGGCCCCCCCGCCTGCTCAGGGCCCCGGCACTTGCCCGGGTATGCCGGGTGCTGACGCCGGCCCTGAAGGACATAGATCTGGGGATTTATTCTGACGGAATATAGGCTGAACTGAATGGACAAATGTCTTTTTTCGGCCTTGCTAACTATGTTGCTGTTTTACTATGTATGTTAATTTCTCAGTCATAGACAAACCTCTTACACTATTGGGGTCCTCGGAGGCCACGGTTTCGGTGCTGACACGAAGTGGCCATGCAGCCTGTGAGGCACATCGGTGCCCGGGCATTATTAAAAAAACCTCAGAGACCACAGTATGGTGTTCTCTCTGAGGCATGCAGCCTGTGAGGTGATGCGGAGGCAGGAGAAAAGGGAGAGCTTACCGGGTCGCTTTCATGGAAAAAGCCGCTGCAGCCCTCCAGAATGTGCTGGGGTGACGCTCCCTCCTGCAGCGCTCCGGTTCTGACAGGTGAGGAGGATGTTGGGGGTCATGGCACTAGCACATGGGCTTCCCCATCGGTGCCGGCGTGGAGGTGGGCCCGGCGCACACCGGAAACGATGCGGGGTGCGCGCCGGAAGTGAACACTGAGAGCGCGCACACCCGAGATACTGGGACGCGGCCAGACAGGGGAGCACGCACCGGAAGTAAGTCTGGGTGCGCGGGCGGTCCTGCAAGAGCAGAGGAACTAGCAGCTGGCCGGGAACAGGAAAGTGAGCATCGGAGGTAGTCCGGCATCCGGCACGCTCCAAGATGAAACCCCGGGCGAACGCGCGGTCTGCAGAGCTTGCACACTGGGGGTGAAAGATCAGCGCGCACCAGAAGTGGTGCAGGGTGCGCGCACAGGCCGGAATACAGCACGCATGCATCGGGGCGCTGAGCGGCCAGCAGGTGCAGGATCAACCAGGTGAATAATTAATTAAGGAAAAAAAAAGAAGGGGGGAGCTTTTATTTAAAGGTTGCAGGCATACTGCTGAGCGTCACCAAGCCATTTCAGGGTAGACGTGACTGCTCTCATCAGGTGGTAGCTGGTATGATGAAAAACATTTCACCAAAGCATTTACAGCTGCACCAGGAGGTGCAGGTGAGGCGGTCTCGCTCAAGTGAGAAGATCCAGACGCGCCGCAGCAGCAGTGAAAGCCGCTCGGGCAGCGTGCGGATGGATCATCATGGCAGGAAGGGTCCATAGTCTCGCTGGGAGACATTGAAAAGACCAGTCAGCCTCCAGATCCGGTACCCATCCTTTGAAGCGTCCGAGTGGTGAGTGAGCTTCGAGAAAGTCCAGCATGCTAATGTCTATTCTCTTTCTCTCTCTTGACGGCCCAAGAACTTATGTTTGGTGACTTGCAAAAGAAAAAACGGAGATCCTTCCCTTTTAATGAACAGCTACAAGCAGAGGCGTAGCTAGGGTTTCGGTTTAGGGGGGCGAAACTTCTGAGTGGGCCCCTAACCAGAGAACCTCAGCAAATGACAGCGCTGTTGCCAAAATTAATCTATATATAAAAAGACCAATATTGATATCACCGCCATATGGTTAGTGGTAAATAACACCAGTCCTACAGAACATATAAGAGATTACAGCAGAGTTACAGATAATGACTTACCGCTGACGTTCTTTCTGATGGAATCGTTCACTTTTCATATCTTTTCCATCTGGCCCAGACCGACATAACGACTCCTCCAGCCAGGACTCGACTACAGAGAATACAACAAAGACACGTTTCACTTCTTATATTGTCAGCACTGTCACGGTCACCAATTGGACTATTCTCAACCTGCACAAACTCCTCATCCTGCTGATACCGCAATACTGAGCCACTGCTGCCATATGTGTCCCTATTACTGCACCTGATACCCCAATACTGAGCCGCTGCTGCAGTATGTGTCCCTATTATTGCTCCTGATACCCCAATACTGAGCCGCTGCTGCCGTATGTGTCCCTATTACTGCTCCTGATACCCCAATACTGAGCCGCTGCTGTCGTATGTGTCCCTATTACTACACCTGATACTCCAATACTGAGCCGCTGCTGCAGTATGTGCCCCTATTACTACACCTGGTACCCCAATACTGAGCCGCTGCTGCCGTATGTGTCCCTATTACTACACCTGATACTCCAATACTGAGCCGCTGCTGCCATATGTGTCCCTATTACTGCATCTACTGTGTGGTTCTGTGTGACCTCTAAATTCTAAAGCACCCTCTATAATATAGTAATGCCAGGTGCATGGGCCCTAGAAAACAGTGCCCACATGTTGTCCCCTAGAATGTAATATTGCCCTGTGTGCCCCTTTGACAGTCACAGTAACCAGAGTTCCCCTATAACAATAAGTACCCACTTTACACTTAATGTCCCGAGTCTCCCCCCTGTACAGCTCCCCTATACACAGTATGATGCCCCCTCACTTGATATATACTGACCCCTTAATATCCCCAAACTATTTAATGGCTCCAACACTGTATGATGGCCCCGCCACTGTAATCTCCACACTGTATGATGGCCCCCTAGATAGCCTCCATATAGCATAATACACCAGATAGTCCTCAATATAGTATAATGCACCCCCATAGACAGCCTATGTATTGTAATGCACCCCCATAGGCAGCCTCTGTATTATAATGCACTCCAACAGACAGCCTCTATATTGTAATGCACTCCCCATAGGCAGTCTTATTTATAATGCACCCCATAGGCAGCCTTATTTATAATGCACCCAATAGGCAGTCTTATTTATAATGCACCCCATAGGCAGCCTTATTTATAATGCACCCAATAGGCAGTCTTACTTATAATGTACCCATAGGCAGCCTTACTTATAATGCACCCCATATGCAGCCTTACTTATAATGCACCCCATATGCAGCCTTACTTATAATGCAACCCATATGCAGCCTTACTTATAATGTACCCCATATGCAGCCTTACTTGAAATGTACCCCATATGCAGTCTTATTTATAATGCACCCCATAGGCAGTCTTATTTATAATGTACTCCATATGCAGCCTTACTTATAATGTACCCCATATGCAGTCTTATTTATAATGCACCCCATATGCAGCCTTACTTATAATGTACCCCATATGCAGCCTTACTTGAAATGTACCCCATATGCAGTCTTATTTATAATGCACCACATAGGCAGTCTTATTTATAATGCACCCCATAAGCAGCCTTACTTATAATGTACTCCATATGCAGCCTTATTTATAATGTACCCCATATGCAGCCTTATTTATAATGTACTCCATATGCAGCCTTATTTATAATGTACCCCATATGCAGCCTTATTTATAATGTACTCCATATGCAGCCGTACTTATAATGCACCCCCATATGCAGCCGTACTTATAATGCACCCCCATATGTAGCCGTACTTATAATGCAACCCCATATGCAGCCGTACTTATAATGCACCCCCATATGCAGCCGTACTTATAATGCACCCCCATATGCAGCCGTACTTATAATGCACCTCCATATGCGGCCGTGCTTATAATGCACCCCATATGCAGCCGTACTTATAATGCACCTCCATATGCAGCCGTACTTATAATGCACCCCCATATGCAGCCGTACTTATAATGCACCCCCATATGCAGCCGTACTTATAATGCACCCCCATATGCAGCCGTACTTAGAATGCACCCCCATAGGCAGCCTTACTTATAATGCACCCCCATATGCAGCCGTACTTATAATGCACCCCCATATGCAGCCATACTTATAATGCACTCCCATATGCAGCCGTACTTATAATGCACCCCCATATGCAGCAGTACTTATAATGCACCCCCATATGCAGCCGTACTTATAATGCACCCTCATATGCAGCCGTACTTATAATGTACTCCATATGCAGCCTTACTTATAATGCACCCCCATATGCAGCCGTACTTATAATGCACCCCCATATGCAGCCGTATTTATAATGCACCCCCATATGCAGCCTTACTTATAATGCACCCCCTTTACAAAAATAATAAATCCAATACTCACCTCTCTTGCTCCAGGCTCCTGCTCACTGCTCTCCCTCTCAGCGTCTGACAGCGGGCTCCGGGCAGTGACGTCATCGCGCCCGCTGTCAGACGCTGAGAGGGGGATTATGGGAGAGAAGGAGCACTCGCTCCTTCTCTCTCAATGCGGTCAGCTGTATTGGCTAGATGGTGATACAGCTGACCCTGCGATGACAGGCGGGGGGCCCACTGCTGGCACCGGGCCCCCCACCGCCTGCTCAGGGGCCCCATAGCGGCCGGGCAGCAGAGCAGGGAGATTGATTCTCCCTGCTCTGCCGCAGAAATTAACTGTGTCGGCGTGCTGTGCATGCCGATACAGTTACAGTAGTGCAGCTCCAGGTGGGCCCCCTCAGAGCGCGGGGCCCGGGGCCACCGCCCCCTCTGCCCCCCGGTAGCTACGCTACTGGCTACAAGGACTCATTACAAGGGAATGGGAAAGACCAGAGAATAAGTCCCACATAGTCAATTCCATAAAAAGAGGTCTGGTGACTACCAGGATTCATGGGAGGATATGGAGAAAATTCCTATCTGTCTCAGGGCCAATACGGGAAGGGGAAGTCCCGATAGGGGCAATACTGGAGTTCCTACAGAAGGGTTTAGAGCTGGGCTGGGTTTAGCTGTCAGTACCCTCAAAGTGCACGTCTCAGCCCTGGCAGCACTATTCAACTATGACCTGGCTAGGTGGGTGGCCAGATTTATCCGGGCCTGTAGTAGGACTTATTCTGTCCCATCCCCTACTCCTTGTGATGCTTCCCACGGCTGCGGGGCGTTGGGACATGGCATAGCTTGCCTAACTAGCCAATGCTCCCACGCCGCCAGTCCACGACGACGTGAGGCATGCGTCCCAGATGGTAAGAGAATGTGGACCCACTGGACCACGGAGGGAGACCCGGGCCTGCCCGGATGAGGGAAGGGCAGCGACCGGGATCTGTGGCAGCTGAGCATGTGGGCAAGGTGGCGACCTGCAGGACTAGACAACACCGCACAACTTCAGGTAAGAAGAAACATAAAGTTTACTTAAAGAAACACAGTACATAAACAGAACATATGACCGGGCTCCCGATTCCGCACATCAGAGAAGGTACACGACTCAGGATCACAGACGAGTGCTGGAGGACATCACGGGTAGATGCAGTCCAGGGTTATCTGGCACGGGCATACTTGGGCGGCCTCTCTCTCAGGCCTCAGGCGTAGCACAGGCTCAGCAGGAGAACATCAGACACCGACCTCAGACAGACTTCAGATGATGGCGGGGTCATCACGGGTTGATGCAGTCCAGGATCATCTGGCACGGGCATACTAGTATGGCCTCACTCTCAGGCCTCAGGCGTAGCACAGGCTCAGCAGGAGAACATCAAACACTGTCCAAGGACAGACGTCATCACAGGGTAGACCAAGGAGGAACCGGCAGGACATCGGAACATCAGGAACACGGACTGGATCTCAGGGACACTGGAACACGGACAGGACATCGGGAACACGGATTTGGATCTCAGGGAGTCAGGAACACGGACTGGAACATCAGGAACACGGACTGGATCTCAGGGAGTCAGGAACACAGACAGGAACACGGACTGGATCTCAGGGATCGGACTCCGGACATCTGGCACCGATCAGCAGGCTCCGGACATCTGGCAACGATCGGCAGGATCCGGACATCTGGCAACGATCGGCAGGATCCGGACATCTGGCAGGAAGGATAGGATCCGGACATCTGGAAGTGGTCATCGGACATCGGATATCAGGCCGTGGTCATCAGGGAGGACACGGTCCTCGGACTCCGGACATCTAGTATCGATCTGAAAAGGAACCCCAGCGGTCTGGTGCAAGCCCCGCCAGGCTCAACGGGAGCTGGCCGGGAATTGCACAGAAGCTGAGCACAGAGTAACAGACGCTCAGCACACACCGGACTCCTCCTTCCAAGATGGACTCAGGTTATATAGCAAGGATTCACAGTCACTGGCACAGGGTTCAGGACACAGCAGGATTTCAGGAACATAACACAGAGGACACAGTTCAGACAGTCAGGTACAGGATGCGATCCAGGTTCAGGGATTCAGGTAATTAGACACAGCAGGAACAGGCCTGGATATACAGCCTCCAGGAAGGGCGATCTGGGTAATCAGCTCCCAGCATAAGCGGAAACACAAGACACAGTTCAGACATTCAGGTACCGGGTTAGATCCAGGATCAGGGATTCAGGAAACAGGATACAACAGGAACAGGCCTGGATATGCAGCCTCCAGGAACGGCGATCTGGGTACTAAGCCCCAGGCAGAAACACAAGACAGGACAAGGGGAATCAGCTCTCCAGAGCTGATCCAACTCAGAGCAGGAGCTGAACACACAACCACATACGGCTAGGTTCAGGAATTCAATGTGGATTCAATGTGAAGCTCTGGCAACGCCCACTAGGGCTGGGGAACTTTATATATGAACTGCTTCACAGCGATAGGCTGGAGCAGTAATTCTAGTACACACCCAATCCTCATAAAAGCAGGACAGGTGTGGGCCGCGCCCCCTATGCAGAGCCAGACAACTCATCACAGAGGAACACCTGACAGTGGCTGTTGCCACACACGTAGTAAATCATGCACCATTGCAGAGGACTTTGCAACCTACGGATGGCTTCTACAGCAGGCCAGGCACCCGACAGCAACCGCTGCCACACACGTAGTAAATCATGCACCACTGCAGAGGACTTTGGAACCTACGGATGGCTTCTGCAGCAGGTCAGGAACCGCACATGCGGGTGGTCATGCAATGCAGCGGAGACACTCACGCAAGTACGGCCACGCAGCAGAGCTGGGAACTGAGCAGCATCCATACAGGTAACAGACAACAGTATCCCAGCTGGTTAGGGGGAAAGGAGCAAAAGGATTAATGCAAAAGACATGCAGAGTAACGCTGGAAAACAAAGTACAGACAATACCAGCTGTAGCGCCCGCGTCCCTGCCTGCTGCCAGACAGGGACGTCGCTCTCCTCACCTGCGCTCAGCGTCCTCAGTGCTCCCAGCCTCCTCTGCGCCTCTGGCATCCTCGGCGCCCTCCTTCCGCCCTGCTGGTCCCGCGCGCTCCTTCCCTGCTACTGGCCTTAGGGCGCGCGCCCGCACCCTCCCCCGCTCTTAAAGGAGCCGCGCGCATTTTCCAAATCAGTCTCCAGCCAATGCTGGAGGACTCCACCCTATATTAAGGGCTTCCTCCTTAATGTAGGTGCCCGAGCAATGTTGTTCCTGTGCAGTCTAACTCTGTTTCAGCCATCAGCTCCTGATTCCAGTTACCTGCCTGTTACCTGTCGGCTTGCCTGCCTGCCATCCGTCTGCAGTTCCATCCAGAGGTTCGGACGTCATCTGCAGAGATCCCCGGCTCTTGCCTGCTCACCTAGGAGCGATCATCTGCCATCCGACTGCAGCTCCATCCGGAAGTTCGGACATCATCTGCAGAGATCCCCGGCTCTTGCCTGCTCACCTGGGAGCGATCATCTGCCATCCGACTGCAGCTCCATCCGGAAGTTCGGACATCATCTGCAGAGATCCCCGGCTCTTGCCTGCTCACCTGGGAGCGATCATCTGCCCTCCGACTGCAGCCTACCTGGAGGCTCCACCATATCAGGTCGTATATACCTGCCTGTCTAGAGACTGCCTTGGTCACTTGCCGTGACAACCTGCCTGTCCAGAGACTGCCTCGGTTACTTACCGTTACAACCTGCCTGCCCAGAGACTTCCTTGGTCACTTGCTGTGACAACCTGCCTGTCCAGAGACTGCCTGGTCACTTGCCGTGACAACCTGCCTGTCCAGAGACTGCCTGGTCACTTGCCGTGACAACCTGCCTGTCCCAGAGACTGCCTGGTCACTTGCCGTGACAACCTGCCTGTCCCAGAGACTGCCTCGGTCACTTGCCGTGACAACCTGCCTGACCCAGAGACTGCCTTGGTCACTTGCCGTGACAACCTGCCTGTCCAGAGACTGCCTCGGTTACTTACCGTTACAACCTGCCTGCCCAGAGACTTCCTTGGTCACTTGCTGTGACAAACCTGCCTGTCCAGAAACTACCTATATCCCCTGCCTGAATCCCTGCCCTTTTCCCAGGTGCCACCCGCTCTCTTACAAGTAAAATCTCTTGTATAATAAAGCTTTGTGGTTCCACCAACCTGACCTGTCTCGTCAGTAGTTCCACCCACCAGACCCGTTACACCAGCGTTACACTCCTCCACCATGGGATCTAAATTTAGTCTTATCAGCCTTGACAGAAAGCCCCTTTGAGCCTTGGAACACAACATCGGATAAGATACTAACATTAAAAACAGCTTTGTTAGTAGCACTCACGTCGGCCCGTAGAATTGGAGATCTACACCCATTATCAGCTGACCCCCCCTACACTCAGGTCATGGACGATAGAGTGGTGTTAAAATTAGATCCGGCATATCTCCCCAAGGTGGGGTCAAAATTCCATAGGGCTCAGGAGATAATTTTACCATCCTTTTGTCCTAACCCTAGTAACAAGAAGGAAGAGAGACTACACTGCCTAGATGTTAGGCGATGTATCCTGCAATATTTAGAGATGACAAGACCTTGGAGAAAGCAAAGGGCCTTATTTGTCTCGTATCAGGGGGCAAGGAAGGGCAATAAAGCCTCTAAACAGACTATAGCTAGATGGGTGAGAGAGGCCATTATGCTAGCATATAGTAGTGCAGGCAGGGATGTTCCAGAGGGTCTAAAAGCCCACTCCACGAGAGCAATGGCGACGTCTTGGGCGGAGAGAGCAGATGACACCATCGACCAAATCTGTAAGGTAGCCACTTGGTCCTCTCCGTCAACCTTTTTCAAACATTATAGGCTAGATCTATCTGCTACCTCTGATCTCACATTTGGGAGAAGAGTGTTACAAGCAGTGATCCCTCCCTAAGAGACTACAAATCTCTGTAACTCTCTCGTGGTGCTGTCATGTATGATGGAAAAACATGGGTATTACATACCTGGTAATATGTTTTTTCATGAGACATGACGGCATCCTTATATTCCCTCCCTTTTGATCACATCATTAGTTGGGTGCATTATTAGCATTATACACTCCCTTGGGCGTTGGTCATTAGAATTATAAAGGATGTAATATTTATATGTACACTAATCTGCGGAGTTCCTCTCGTGTTCTGTAAAACAACTGATGTGGAGAGAGGAGCCGCCCCTTTTATCTTGAAGGTTTCCTGTCCTTGAAGGGCAGATCCCTCTCTCGTGGTGCCGTCATGTCTCATGAAAAAACACATTACCATTTACCAGGTATGTAATACCCGTGTTTCGCGCTTTCCTGCGCGTCTACTGGTCCTGGCCTCCAGGACCAGTAGAAGTGCAGGAAAGCGTGAAATGATCATCATCCCACATATGTGCTCCTTCCCTCTCTGCAGCCAGTTTTAAACATATTTTTCTGTTGATGCTTTTGCTCCTCTAAAGGCAGTCTTTTCTAAAGCACCTGTCCTCAGTCAATCTGATACTGATTTGCCTTTGTGGTTAAGGTAGATGCCTCTTCTGTGGGGAAGGGTGTTGTTCTTTCAAAGAAGAAAAATGGTTACTTTCATCCTTGTGCTTTTTTTTCTCAGAAATTCTCACAAGCAGAATTCAACTATTATATACTGTATGTAGACGATCAGATGAAGAGAACTGAGAAGAGAAATTAAATCTTCGTCTTAAAGTTCCATCAAGGAAATTTCCTCCTAAATTTGTTTGTCCACATAAGGTTTTTAAGATCATTAATTCTGTGATGGATCCTCCAATTCCCGGTTGCATGAAGGATTAATAATTCCTTACATTCCTCAGATTGAGGGGACGCCGGGTCCTCAGGACATCATTGAGGTTGAGTTGGAGGAGGACAAGGAATATGAGGTAGAACGAGTTTTGGGTTCCAGATGTGTTAGAAGTCGACTGCAATATCTAGTTAAATGAAAGGGTTTCAGTCTGGAGGAAAATTACTGGGTTCATGCAGAAGATTTGCATGGTAAGGGAGTTCTGACAGAGGCGTCAGTGGTGGGGGATTTCAGTGGGTCTACTGGCTACTCATAGAAGGGGGAGATACTGTCATGCGCAGAGTATTTTTTTGTGTGCAGTAATCCATAATTTTTGCAGTAATAAAACACATTTTGTGCAGTAATAAAAGTTAAAAGACAACTACAGATACCAAGTTGAAAGCAATAGCCTTGTATTCATGGAAACTTGCACTGTACAGTACAGTTACAATTACAGAAAACAAGTACAAGTAATGTAAACAATTGTGGCATAATTATGCAAAATTAATTTGTAACAGCCAACAGTATCTTAGAATGTTTTTTCTTTGTTTTTGTGGTGTTATCCTTCTGTGGCGGTCTCCTTGACGTTTCTCACACTTACAGAGCCAGAACAGTACTGCTTCCTGGGCATTCCATTCCGTCAGAGGTGGCATGTTATAGTGAACAAAGAAATGGGTTCTCAGTTTCAGTACTCATTCTGGCACATTTTGTGCTCTTCAAGGTATCTGAGCTCACGAGCCACTCCACATCAGCACTGTGAGGCTTATCCACAAGTTCCCTGAAGAGGCAAAATACAGTATTTCACTTTTTATGCAAGTGAGTTGCCGCAGAAAATGTCTATATTTTGCAAAACTTTAAGATCTTGATACTCAAGGGCTATACTGATAGATCGAGATCACTGGCAATGGTATGAAATATAGCCTTTACATCTGCATCCTTGGACAGATCGCAAAATGGCTTCCCAATGTCAATCATCCTTCCATCTAGATTGAAACAGTCGCTTAAGAAAGTTATGAGGCCTTCCTTCACCTTCATGAATTTGAGAAGTACGAAACTAAAGCTTGCCAAGAGCGTAGTACATCCTCCACCAGTGCATATGTAAATTCAGCCCAGCAAACCTTGAACATTTCAGGAGGACTGACTAAATCAACATTATTCTTCTTAGCTATCATGCGCAGCTCCATGGTTCTGAGTCCAGACACATGGAAAAAACTGCAAATTGAAGACTTGATTTTGAAGCATGGTATTCAGTTTTTGAACTTTATTTCAGACACTTCTCCATGCTAGGTTTGACCTGTGTATGCAGCACCATGTCTTTAGAAAGGTTGAAGGCATACTGCCTTGGGCATTTGCCAGACTGCTTGACCTCGCTAATTCTTCCAGTAGGGACCACAGTCCTGCCTTTTCACCTGTATTTAATGATGCTCGTTGTGGTCCTAGGCCAGGAAAATGTTAGCTGAGTCAGTCCAGGCTACATACCGCAGCTGATGCCACCCCAAGTTACCCCTATTCCCTGTATAAAAGGGAGTGGACTAAAACTCCCAGCATGTCCAGGCCGCTATGGGATATCAGAGAAAATTACAGGAAGGTAATATAAGAATAATAGGTCCCTGAATGCCCAGGCTGCTTTTATGTGATATTAGGAAAAATTACAGCCTGAACATTACATTACAGAGAGGGAGGAGGTATAGGAAGAACTACAATTCCCAGCATGTCCAGGCTATTTGACAGTGATATTACAGGGAGGGTATATGTGGAGCCAAGCTGCGTCTGGATTCATATCTCCCAGAAGGGTGCGCAGAAGGAATTCACCACTAGAGGTCTCAATATACATTCACACACCTTCACCCATCCCTAAGACCACCAGAGGGAGCTCCGATAGTCATATAAAAGGAGGGTGAAGACAGGAAAGAGAGTTCAGCTCAGTCAGCTCAGAGTTCAGATTAGCGAGACTGCAGAGCAGTTCAGTTCAGCAAAGTGGAGGCTAGTAAAGTGGAACTGAATCCATCCCAGTCTAGTCAGAGCTGAAACAAGCAAGTAGTCTGCAGACAGAGCAGACAAGTGGAGTTTGCAGTGAGAGACTCCAGAGCTCAAGTTGAGAGCCAAGAGCGTGCCGACGCTCAGAGAGCGGCGAAGAGGCAGCCCACCAACTGCCAGTGTGTGTAATCGTGTGAGGGCCCGGGTAGGCCGAAGGCGTGTGGAAAGAGAAGTGAATGAGGCAGAGGAGCCTTCATAGCTCACCTCAACGAGTATTACCGGACGCCGGGTTCCGAGCCTATAGGGATCTCCACGACCCATTAGGAGAACACCGGAGTTCCTGGAGGACTACAGGTCCCAGGAGCACCACAGAGCTGACACGTAACAGGGCCAGAAGGAAGGAGTTCAGGCAAGCAGGGCCTTGCAAGCAGGGACACTGTACTTCAAGAAAAGGCCCAATCACAAGGTCAGCCAGGTGCAGGACGGAGACTAAGTTAGGCCCAGCTTCATGCAGGCCAGGACTTTATAACAGTAAGGCAAGGAACAGGAGGCCACACACCTACTCAGTGGGAGAATCTGGATGTGCACCCTTCACCCTACAGTGCTCTGGGGAGTGCCTGCAACATCTTCAGTAAAGGTACCAAAGTGACTTGTGTGTGTGTCCCTCTTCTTACTCCTAACTACCGGGTCCCCGTCCGTCCTGCATCCCTACACATCTAGCTGCCCTGAAGGACTCAGCCTCACCTGTGGGAGGCCTAACACCTATAGCTGCACAACACCAACCCTTCAGTGGATCTGCACCGCAGCGCTGGTCACCCTGACCAGGTACCACAGGTGGCATCATGAATCCCAATACCAACATTCAATTCCCCTGTAAATATCCCACATTTATGGGTGAGTGCCCAGGGCCACGGACCGAGCTGTGTTGCCGTGACATCCCCTTTAGAAATTATCAGGCTCGGATCCGAGTACCCCACTGCTCTGGGAGGGCGGCTCATATATATTACGTAGAACTACATCTGTCTCTGTCTCTGTCTCATCTGTCT
This sequence comes from Oophaga sylvatica, assembly GCA_033576555.1. NCBI lineage: Eukaryota > Metazoa > Chordata > Amphibia > Anura > Dendrobatidae > Oophaga > Oophaga sylvatica. The sequence goes on from JARQOD010005947.1 coordinate 31,151, forward strand.
GTACATCAGCATTCCCCAGGTTGAGAGAGCACTAACCACTTGAGGAGCTGGATGGCCTCACTCTGGGATTCTAGGAGGCTTCTTTTAGCCTCATTGTGGGGCCATTCCCTGTCGCTTATACTCTGACCCTTGGCTGAGTGTGTTTGACCCTGTTGTGCCTGTGCCAGTGTTTTGTGCCTGTGCTACGTTACGTCTGTCTAGTTCTGATTTGGCTGTGTCCCTGTTACGAGTTTTGCCTGCCCCTTTTGTACTGTGCTGCCCTCTCTGTGTATGACCCCTTGGGTACGTCCTGACCATCTGTTCTGTGTATGCCCCTTGGTAACTTTGTCCCGTAGTTACCCTTCTAGGAGTTTACCTTCAGTGCCTAGGTCTCCGGATCTTAGGCCGCGCCCCCAGCAGTCTGGTGCCTCAGGTCCTATCTGGCCTGAAGCAATCTCTCTTTGCTCCTGCTTCCTCTGCGAGACCTGTGGCCGGCTCCGCCCCTTGGCAGTCACGTGCTTCAGTTCCTGTTTTCTGAAGCATGCATCTTCACCGCTGCTGCCCCGCTCCACAGGTATCTTTGTGCACAGTGTGTTTTACTCAGGACATGCGCACTGGCTCAGTGAGCAAGTGCAGTGCGGTGTTCCTGACAGTAACTGACAGGAAAGCACAGGACTACCGGCCTAAAATGAACCAATTTATAGCACACGGATGTATGAGGCATGTCACAGATCTACCACACTGTAAAATATGTGGCCTCTTTTCTTTTAACCCCTTCACCCCCAAGGGTGGTTTGCACGTTAATGACCGGGACAATTTTTACAATTCTGATCACTGTCTCTTTATGAGGTTATAACTCCGGAACGCTTCAACGGATCTTCGCGATTCTGAGATTGTTTTCTCGTGACATATTATACTTCATGTTAGTGGTAAAATTTCTTCCATATAACTTGCGTTTATTTTGAAAAAAAACGCAAATATGGCGAAAATTTTGAAAATTTAGCAATTTTCAAACTTTTAATTTTTATTCCCTTAAAACAGAGAAATATGTAACACAAAATAGTTAAGAAATAACATTTCCCACATGTCTACTTTACATCAGCACAATTTTGGAATCAAAATTTTTTTTTGTTAGGAAGTTATAAGGGTTAAAAGTTGACCAGCGATTTCTCATTTTTACAACAAAATTTACAAAGCCATTTTTTTTAGGGACCACCTCACATTTGAAGTCACTTTGAGGGGTCTACATGACAGAAAATACCCAAAAGTGACACCATTCTAAAAACTGCACCCCTCAAGGTACTCAAAACCACATTCAAGAAGTTTATTAACCCTTCAGGTGCTTCACAGGAACTAAAGCAACGTGGAATGAAAAAATGAATATTTAACTTTTTAGCCACAAAAATGATCTTTTACAAACTTTTTTTTTATTTTCACAAGGGTAAAAGGAGAAAATGGACAGATAAGGTTGTTATGCAATTTCTCCTGAGTACGCCAATACCCCATATGTTGGGGAAAACCACTGTTTGGGCACACGGCAGAGCTCGTAAGGGAAGGAGCGCCGTTTGACTTTTTCAAACTAAAATTGGCTGGAGTTGAGATTGGACGCCATGTCGCGCTTGGAGAACCTCTGATGCGCCTAAACAGTGGAAACCCCCCACAAGTGACACCATTTTGGAAACTAGACCCCCTAAGGTACTTATCTAGATCTGTTGTGAGCACTTTGAACCCCCAAGTGTTTCACAAAAGTTTATAATGCCTGGGTGTGAAAAAAAAAAAAAAAAAATTCCACAAAAATGATTTTTTAGTCCTAAATTTTTGAATTTTCCCAAGGAAATTGGACCCCAAAAGTTGTTGTCCAATTTGTCCTGAGTACGCTGATACCCCATATGTGGGGGTGGAAAACTGTTTGGGCGCACGGCAGGGCTTGGAAAGGAAGTAGTAACGTTTTGGAATGCAGACATTGATGGGGGTCATGTTCCGTTTGCAGTGCCTCAGATGAGCCTACACAGTGGAAATCCCCCACAAGTGACCCCATTTTGGAAGCTAGACCCCCTAAGGAACTTATCTAGATCTTTGGTGAGCACTTTGAACCCCCAAGTGCTTCACACAAGTTTATAATGCCCGGGCATGAAAATAAAAAATCCTATTTTTTTCCCACAAAAATTATCTTTTAGTCACTAATTCTTTATTTTCCAAGGGTATCAGGAGAAATTGGACCACATAAAGTTGTTGTCCAATTTGTCCTGAGTACGCTGATGCCCCATATGTGGGGGGGAACCACTGTTTGGGCGCACGGCAGAGCTCGGAAGGAAGGAGCACCATTTGACTTTTTCCAACCAAAATTGGCTGGAATTGAATTGGATGCCATGTTGCATTTGGAGAGCCCCTGATGTGCCTAAACAGTGGAAACCCCCACAAATGACCCCATTTGGGAAACTAGATCCCCTAAGGAACTTATCTAGATCTTTGGTGAGCAATTTGAACCCTCAAGTGCTTCACACAAGTTTAACGTAGAGCCGTAAAATTTAAAAAATCATATTTTTTCCACAAAAATGATCTTTTCACCCGAATTTTTATTTTTCCAAGGGTAAAAGACTCCAAAAGTTATTGTGCAATTTGTCCTGAGTACACTGATACCCCATATGTGGGGGTATACCACTGTTTGGGTGCATGGCAGAGTTTGGAAGGGAAGGAGCGCCGTCTCACTTTTTCAATGCAGAATTGGCTGGACGCCATGTCGTGTTTGGAGAGCTCCTGATCTGCCTAAACAGTGGAAACCCCCCACAAATGACACCATTTTGGAAACTAGACCCCTCAAGGAACTTATATAGATGTGTGGTGAGAACTTTGAACCCCCAGGTGTTTCACTAAAGTTTATAACGTACAGCCTTAAAATAAAAAATCCTTTTTTTTTTTTACAAAAATGACTTTTTCGCCCCCAATATTTTATTTTCACAAGGGTAACAAGAAACCCAAAAGTTTTGTCAATTTGTCCTGAGTACCTGATACCCATATGTGGGAAAACCACGTTGGGCTGGAAGGGAAGTAGTGACGTTTGTGCACTTTATGCGAATGGCTGGCGCATGTCGCTTTGGAGAGCCCTGATACGCCTAAACAGTGGAAACCCCCACAAGTGACCCATTTTGGAAATAGACCCCCAAGGAACTTATTAGATGTGTGGTGAGACTTTGAACCCCGAGTGCTTCATAAAGTTTATAACGACAGCCTAAAATAAAAAATCCTTTTTTTTTTTACAAAAATGATTTTTTCGCCCCCAATATTTTATTTTCACAAGGGTAACAGAGAAATTGGACCCAAAAGTTGTTGTCCAATTTTCCTGAGTACGCTGATACCCAATATGTGGAGAAAACTACTGTATGGGGCAGTCAGGGCTCGGAAGGGAAGTAGTGACGTTTTGGATTGCAGACTTTGATGGAATGGTCTGGGGGCGTCATGTCGCATTTGGAGAGCCCCTGATGTGCCTAAACAGTGGAAACCCCCCACAAGTGACCCCATTTTGGAAAATAGACCCCACAAGGAACTTACCTAGATGTGTGGTGAGCACTTTGAACCCCGAAGTGCTTCACAGAAGTTTATAACGCACAGCCGTAAAAATAAAAAATCCTTTTTTTTTTTACAAAAATGATTTTTTCGCCCCCAATATTTTATTTTCACAAGGGTAACAGGAGAAATTGGACCCCAAAAGTTGTTGTACAATTTGTCCTGAGTACGCTGATACCCAATATGTGGGAGAAAACTACTGTATGGGCGCATGTCAGGGCTCGGAAAGGGAAGTAGTGACGTTTTGGATTGCAGACTTTGATGGAATGGTCTGGGGGCGTCATGTCGCATTTGGAGAGCCCCTGATGCGCCTAAACAGTGGAAATCCCCAACAAGTGACCCCATTTTGGAAAATAGACCCCACAAGGAACTTATTTAGATGTGTGGTGAGCGCTATGAAGCCCCAAGTGCTTCACAGAAGTTTATAATGTACAGCCGTAAAAACAAAAAAATCTTATTTTTTTTACAAAAATAATATTTTCGCCCCCAGTTTTTTATTTTCCCAAGGGTAACAGAAGAAATAGGACAAATTTCACAATAACTCTTGGGGTCCAGAGTACGCTGATACCCCATATGTGGGGATAAACTACTGTTTGGACGCATGGCAGAGCTCAGAAGTGAAGGAACACCGTTTGACTTTTTCAACGCAGAATTGGCTGGAATGGAGATCAGACGCCATGTCACATTTGGAGAGCCCCTGATGTGCCTAAACAGCGGAAACCCCCCAATTCTAACTCCAACCCTAACCCCAACACACCCCTAACCCTAGTCCCAACCCTAATCCCAACCCTAACCCTAATCCTAACTCTAACCCTAATCCTAACTTTAGCGCCAACCCTAACCCTAACTTTAGCCGAAACCCTAACCCTAACCCTAATGGGAAAATGGAAATAAATACATTTTTTTTATTTTATTATTTTTCCCTAACTAAGGGGGTGATAAAGGGGGGTTTGATTTACTATTTATAGCGGTTTTTATGATTGGCAGCTGTCACGCTAAAAGACGCTTTTTATTGCAAAAAGTAGTTTTTTGCATCGCCACATTTTGAGAGCTATAATTTTTGCATATTTTGGCCCACAATGTCATGTGAGGTCTTAATTTTTGCGGGACGAGGTGACGCTTTTATTGGTACCATTTTTGAGCACGTGACATTTTTTGATCGCTTTTTATTTCGATTTTTGGGAGGTTAGAATGAACAAAAATCAGCAATTCATGAATTTCTTTTGGGTGAGGCGTTTTTATTGTTCCGCGTGTGGTAAAATCGATAAAGCAGTTTTATTCTTCGGGTCAGTGCGATTATGGCGATACCTCATTTATATAATTTTTTTATGTTTTGGCGCTTTTATAGAATAAAAACAATTTTATATAAAAAATAATTATTTTTGCATCGCTTTATTCTGCGAGCTATAACTTTTTTATTTTTTTGCTGATGATGCTGTGTGACGGCTCATTTTTTGCGGGACAAGATGACGTTTTTAGCGGTACCATGTTTATTTATATCCGTCTTTTTGATCGCGTGTTATTCCACTTTTTGTTCAGCGGTATGATGATAAAGCACTGATTTTTTGCTTCGTTTTTATTTTTTATTTTTTAAGGGGTTCACAAAAGGGGTTAACTAGTGGGACAGTTTTATAGGGGGGTCGTTACGGACGCGGCGATACCATATATGTGTACTTTTATTGTTTTATTTTTTTTATTTACAATAAGTAATGAATTTATTGGGGAATATTTTTTTTTTTTTTTAATTTATTTTGGATTTTTTTTTACACATGTTTATTTTTACTTTTTTTTACTTTTTTACTTTGTCCCAGGGTGGGACATCACTGTATTTCATCAGATCGCTGGTGTGACAGTGTGCACAGCACTCTGTCACACCAGCGATGTGACAGGCAGTGCAGGACGCTTCCTCATGCCTGCTCTCGCAGGCACTGAGGAAGCCGCCTCCCTCCAGTACCCCAGCGCCATCTTGGATCCGGGTCCTGGGAGGGAGGAAGCCCTCAGAGCAGCGCGATCACATCGCGCTGCTCTGAGGGTCTCAGGGGGGCGCGCAGGGAGCCCCCACCCTGCGCGATCCTCCCCTGTGCCCCCAGTACACCGCGATCATGTTTGATCGCGGTGTGCAAGGGGTTAATGTGCCGGGAGCGGTCCGTGACCGCTCCTGACACACAGTCACGGGTGTCAGCTGTGATAATCAGCTGACACCCGGCGGCGATTAGCTAATCGCCTATGACGTACTATCCCGTCCATGGTCAGAATGGCACGGGTTTTATGGACGGGATAGTACGTCTAATGTCAGAGAGGGGTTAAGAAAGCAACATAGTGCTGTATATAACTATAGTGACAGACAGCAGGAAAAATTGAATACCGGCCTAAAAGGCCCAAACTTAGAGCACGAAGATATCTGAGCTGCCACGGAGATACCACACTGTAAAATATATGGCCTGTTTTCTTTAAAAAAGCAACATAGTGCTGTATATAAGTTGAGTAACAGACAGGAAAGCACAGGACTACCGGCCTAAAATCCACCAATTTGGAACACACGGATATATGAGGCGTGTCACAGATATACCACACTGTAAAATATCTGGCCTGTTTTCTTTTAACAAAGCAACATAATTCTGTATATAACTAGAGTGACAGACAGCAGGAAAAATTGAATACCGGCACAAACTTAGAGCACGCAGGTATATGAGCTGTCAAGGAGATACCACACTGACAATTCTGTGGCCTTTCTTTTTGACTTTTTTATTCTAAATAGTGCTGTATATAACTTGAGTGACACCCAGGCAAAAAAAAAGAAACTGGCGTAAACTGGCCAAACTTTGAGCACACACAGATATGAGCTGGCATGGAGATACCACACTGAAACATGTGTTGCCTTTTTTTTAATTTTTGGCTAAATACTGGTGTTTACAAGTACAGTCACACCCCAGGCCACACCCACACTGGGTCACCCAAAACACCCACTCTTGTTAGGATTTTGACGCTGGCTGTAGCTGCACGGAACAAGTTAACCCTGGTGATCTAGTGGTGGTGATGATGAGACGTGGAGGAAGGCATGATAAAAACTAAGCCCAATTTAACACCTTCACTCCCGGAGCTTTTTTCGATTTTTCGCTTTTGTTTTTCGCTCCCCTTCTTTCCAGAGCCATAACTTTTTAATTTTTCCGTCAATATAGCCATGTGAGGGCTTATTTTTGTGGGACGAGTTGTACTTTTGAACGACACAATTGGTTTTACCATGTCGTGTATTCGAAAACGGGAAAAAAATTCCAAGTGCGGTGAAATTGAAAAAAAAGTGCAATCTCACACTTGTTTTTTGCTTTGCTTTTTTGCTAGGTTCACTAAATGCTAAACCTGACCTGCCAATATGATTCTCCAGGTCATTACGAGTTCATAGACACCAAACATGTCTAGGTTCTCTTTTATCTAAGTGGTTAAAAAAACTTGCAAAGTTTGCTAAAAAAAAAATTGCGCCATTTTCCAAGACCCGTAGCATTTCCATTTTTCGTGATCTGGGGTCGTTTGAGGGCTTATTTTTTGCGTACCAAGTTGACATTTTTAATGATAACACTTTATGCAAATAAGTTCTTTTGATCGCCTGTTATTGCATGTTAATGCAATGTTGCGGCAACCAAAAAAACGTAATTCTGGCGTTTTGAATTTTTTTCTCGCTATGCCGTGTAGCAATCGGGATAATCTTTTTTTTATTGATAGATCAGGTGATTCTGAACGCGGTGATACCTAATATGTGTAGGTTTGATTTTTCTTTTATTGTTTTATTTTGATTGGGGCGAAAGGGGGGTGATTTAAACTTTTAGCTTTTTTTAATTTTTTTAAATTTTTAAACACTTTTTTTTTTTACTTTTGGCATGCTTCAATAGCCTCCATGGGAGGCTAGAAAGCATGCACAACTCGATCGGCTCTGCTACATATGGGCAATGAGCAGATCGCCCATATGTAGCAGATTTACTGCGTTGCTATGAGCGCCGACCACCGTTTCAAAGTTGTTTTGGTTTCAAATTAATAACTGGCATCATAAAAACACCCTTGTCAAAAATTTTGTGACTTTTGCATAACGGTATACGTTCACCCTGGTGTTTTACTGGTTGTGGATGATGAGGATGAGGATAAGGAGGAGGATAACACCAAACAGACCAAATCAGGAAGCGGATACCCATATGTGGCTGTGAAGAGGTGCATGAGAATACACCTCCACAAAAAAGACAATGTATTTGAGGTTATGTTTCACTATTTGCATTCGGTGGTGTACAGAAGTCTTGCCCAATCCAGCCCTTGTTCATTTTTATAAGAGTCAGCCTGTCAGCATTGTCAGTTGACAGGCGGATGCGCTTATCTGTTATAATTCCACCAGCGGCACCAAAAACACACTTTGACAGAATGCTAGCAGCAGGGCAGGCCAGGACCTCCAAGGCGTAGAGAGCCAGTTCATGCCACGTGTCCAGCTTGGATACCCAATAATTAAAAGGCACAGAGGAATCCCGGAGGATGTTTGTACGATCTGCAAAGTACTCCTGTTATGATTTGGTAACCAAGGAGGATAATAGAGAAATAGGCTAGACAACCAAACACCCAGAGAGGTTGGTAACTTAGCGGATTGCAGACCCCTAAACTGACAACACAACTAGAATTAGCCTTGGGACGTACCTACGATGCCCTAGACACCTCAACAAGGCAAAGAGTTGACTAAGCCTAAAGAGAGAAAGGGGAAAGCTAAACTGCCCCGGAGTAGAGCCCCAAAGGAATAGATAGCCCCCAAACATATATTGCTGGTGAGACAGATGAATTACAAAACACAGGCAGAAAATAGAGTAAGCAAATGCTGGGGCCCAAACTGTCTTTATAGAACAGGACAGGAAAGGATACTGTCTGCAATCCCGCAAAAACCCTAAGAAAAATTCCAACACGTCTGATATGCAAAAATACTGAGGCCACACGACCTCTCACCCACTAAATCAGAACTCTGGTGTGAACTGGATGCAAAACAACAGATACTGAAATAACAGGAGACTAGAAATACAGAAAAGACTGACATAAGCTTTGGCAAAGGAAAACAGAGTCCAGCACAGGTCCCAGCAGGGAACCCGGCTGAACACACACCAGCAAGGCAGAGAACAGAGAAAAGCAAAATGCCACAGATTAGAACAGACAAATAACTTATCTGAAAGATGCAGGACAAAGCAGGGAGCAAGCAGACTTCCAGAAGGCTCAGGAAGAAACCAAAATCACCGGCAACAACTAAGGGAAGGCTGCTCACTTAAATCTCCCCAGTCAGTAACACCTGACCTCCAATCATCCTCTTCAGGTGATTGACTTCTGTCAGCCAGACCAGCTCCATTACCAGCCGTAGCCACCAGAGGGAGCCCAAACTCGGAAGCCAGATCAAAAGTGTTCACAACATACTCCCTCACCATTTTCCCAAACATTGCACTTCTTGTGCCAGCACCCCTTGACTCTGTGGCAGCACAATGGGAGGGTCTGAGAAAACTGTCCCAGAACTTTGCCATTGTTCCCCTGCCTGGGCTGGATTGTACTTCTGTCTCTCACTTGGACTCCTTGGCTGTACAACAAACTCTGACGTCTGCTGCCAGCGTTCTCACATGGGAATTTTGTCAGTAATTCCTCTACAAGGGTCTTCTGGTACAGCAACATTTTTGAACATCTGTCTGCCTCTGGAAGAAGAGATTGAAAGTTTTCCTTGTAGCGTGGGTCTAGAAGTGTCACCAACCAGTAATGAGTGTCATCGAAAAATTTTATAATGCGAGGGTAACAGGAAATGCAGCGCAACATAAATTCAGCCCTGCGTGCCAGACGACTAACAGGCAAGACTTCCGTGTTCTCACCAACAGGACGACTGACCATGCTGTCCTTCTCCTCCTGTCAGTCTGTCAGGTAGTGTAGAAAGCTGTCCCTCAACTTTGCCAGTGTTCCCCTGCCTCTGCTGGAGTGGACTTATGTCTGTCTCGCCTGTCCTGCTTGGTTGGCCAACAAACTGTTATCTCTGCTGCCAGCATTTTGAGATGGGAATTTTTTTTAATAATTCTGCAACAATGGTCCTATGGTACTGCACCATTTTGGTACACCTGCCTGCCTCTGGAACAAGAGATTGAAAGTTATCCTTGTACCATGGGTCTAAAAGTGTCACTAGCCAGTAATGACTGGTACCCAATATTTTGACAATACGAGGGTCACGGGAAAGGCAGCGCAACCTAAAGTCATCCATGCGTGGTAACAGGCAAGACTTCAGTGTCCTCACCAACAGGGTGACTGACCAAGGTGTCCTCCTCCTCTTCGTCTTATTCCCTGTCCTCAGGCCATCCCCTCTGAACAGATGGTATGACAGCTGTGATTGTAGAACCATCTATAGCTCATGAAAGTAGCTCCTGTTCTTCCTCCGCCTCCTCCTCATTGTCTACCAATCCACGTTGTGACGACATGAGGCTGGGCTGAGTGTAATCACCCTGTATGGATCCTTGCTCCATGTCCTTGTGCTCTGCCTGCAATGCATCATCTTCAATTGTGAGCAGAGAGGTTTTCGGAATGCTGAGAAGCGGGATGTTGACGCTAATTATGGTGTCATCGCCGCTCACCATCTTGGTGCAGTCCTCAAAGTTGTGGAAGATGGTAGATATGTCTGACATCCATGTCCACTCCTGAGGTTTTATGTGTGGAGTCTGAACTGAATATCGACGGCCTTGTTGAGGCTGGTAGTCAACAACTGCCCTCTTCTACTCACATATCCTTTCCAACATATGCAGTGTAGAGTTCCAACGCGTGGGGACATCACACAACAGTCGGTGACCAAGAAGATGCAAATGCTGCAGAAGCTATCTAACCAACAACCGTTTTACATTGCTCTGGCTTCAATAGTGGTGTGCTGCGGTCCCCTAGAATCTGAGACAGGAAGGTCGAGTGGGAAGATGTGGGTCTTTGCTGTGGCCCACTTTCAGCTTGGCCACGGCCTAGTCCTCTGCATGCACCATCAGCATCACGTCTAATTCCACTTCTCCGTCCCTTGCCTTGCCCATTTTAAATGGACTACTGAAATATTTGAAAAGCTCAATACAAATGGATTTATTTGGAGAAAAATTATATGTGATCAGTATGCCTGCAAAGCGAAGATTTTTTCACCACAGATACACCAGGCCTCAGTCTGATATAACAGACTGTATTAATTTTTTGGGTTGTTTTTTGATACTTTTTGAAAACAATAAAAAAGGAGTAGAACAAGGCCAGCAGACAGAACTATGCAATGTATTCCTGCCAAGAAAAGATTTTTCCACCACAGATACACCAGGCCTCAGCCTGAGATAACAGACTGTATTAAGTTTTTATGATTTTTTGGATAAAAAAGACTGCTGGATATAACGAGAGTAACAGACTGCCCAAAAAAAGGGAAGATAGGCCTAGAATGACTCAATTTTTGGCACACGGATGTATGAGGCATGTCACAGATAGACCCCACTGTTAAATATGGCCTGTTTTTTAAAATAATGCAACATAGTGCTGTATATAAGTACAGTCACACCCAGGGCAAAAAAAAAAAATGGTGTACACTGGTCAAACTTTGAGCACGCACAAATATGAGCTGGCACGGAGATACCAGTATGACAAATGTGTGCCTTTTTTTTTTTTTGTTTGGCTAAATACTGGTGTTTTTAAGTACAGTCACACCCAGGGCAAAAAAATGAAACTGGCGTACACTGGCCAAACTTTGAGCACGCACAGATATGAGCTGACACGGAGATACCAGTACGACAAATGTGTGCTGTTTTTTTTTTTGGCTAAATACTGGTGTTTTTAAGTACAGTCACACCCAGGGCAAAAAAAAATGGCGTACACTGGCCAAACTTTGAGTATGCACAGATATGAGCTGGCACAGAGATACCACACCGAAAAATGTGTGGCCAGTATTCCCATTACACCTGGGGCTAGCTGTATACGGCCAATATATCCTACAGGTAGCAGCAGCAGCACCAGAACTCAGGAAGGGAATGGACACTCTTGATGTATGCATTGATCTATATACACACATACAGTGCCTGCAGGCCTTGCACTGATTATTATCCGAAATTAGTCCTTAGAAGGATTATCTGGATTTGAGTAGTTTAGGATGGTAGACCCCAAACTGGCTAATAAATCGCCAAATCTGACCTTATCTCGGCAGCAGCTCTCTCTATACTATCTCAATCCGGAGCTGAATGCGGCGAGCAGTGCGGTATCCAGTCTCTTATACCCTTGATAATGCTGTGTGGCCAGCCAATCACTGCATGACCACAACAAAGATGGCTATGGCGTTTCATTGCCTGGCAGACAATCCCTTCATCGTGATTGGGTCTGTAAAGTCTGCCAAAAATGCTTGGTAGAGACCCGAGTTCCCGCCGAGTAATCCCGGAAACGCTCGGTACTCACCGAGTACACCGAGTACCGTGATACTCGGACGAGTAACGAGTAGTGGCGAGCACGTTCGCTCATCACTATAGTGCACCCATTCAGTGGACCACTGCAGAACATCTCAGAGGATGACAAAACACAGGTGCCAAATGCTGCAGCTTTCAGCTGTATGTAGACCGGCAAAGAGTGCAGTGGTGAGGATTGGGTGGAACATAACATGGAGGATTATTATTATTTTTTTAAAGCACTATTGATTCCATGCTGCTGTACATGAGGAGGGGCTACATACAAAACACAAATAGAAATTACAATGAACATACTAATAGTGACAGCTACAGAGGGGAGAGGAACCTACCCTTGCGCCTTTCATTCTACAGGATAATGGGGAAGGAGACAGTAGGTTCAGGGGTTGCAGCAGCTCCGGTGTTGTGGATTGGCAGTGGGTTCATTATAGGCTGTAAGCTGTTCTGAAGACATGGGTTTTCAAGTTCCTCTTGAAAGTTCCAAATGTAGAGGATAATCGGAAGTGTTGGGTCAAAGAATTCTAAAGGAGTAGAGATGAGCGAACTTGTTAGGAAAACGTTCACCAATTTCAAATTTGGCACGAACATAGCACATTTGGATTCGTGTTTGCATTCACAAGCATTTTTACTCAAAGCCGGCAAAATTCGGTCACAGTTCGGTAAATCCACTAATGCTTTTGTTATGACTTTGGCTGGGATAATTATGCTGTGTGATGATCGGAGAGGATGGGGGTAAGTGTTTGATAAGGGGAGGAGGTGTGGAGAGGTTAGAGGAGGGCCAGATTCTTTTTATTTTTTTTTCCCCTTAACTTTATGTGTGGAGATTCCGGCAGCCAATGATGGCACAGAAACCATCCGCAACGTGCATACACAAGTGCTTGTGTCATTGGCTGCCGAAGTCATGTGTTTCTCTCCATATAAAGAGCAGACATGTTGTTTTGGTGCCATTTTGTCAGTGTAGTAGTGCAGAGAAGCTGCTCCTGGTGCTGCTACTAGATAATAAGAAAGTTATTTTGGCTGTTGATTGTCAGTCAGCTAGTTCAGATACATGGGATCCTGTGTGGCTGTGAAATCAACCTTCCAGCAGATCAATCATTTTTGCTCATTGTGTGTGACACCAGGGCACATTACAGCATATACAGTGGGTACGGAAAGTATTCAGACCCCTTTAAATTTTTCAGTCTTTATTTCATTGCAGCAATTTGATAAATTCAAAACGTTCATTTTTTTTCTCATTAATGTACACTCTGCACCCCATCTTGACTGAAAAAAAACAGAAATGTAGAAATTTTTGCAAATTTATTAAAAAGAAAAACTGAAATATCACATGGCCATAAGTATTCAGACCCTTTGCTCAGACACTCATATTTAAATCGCATGTTGTCCATTTCCTTGTGATCCTCCGTGAGATGGTTCTACTCCTTCATTGGAGTCCAGCTGTGTTTAATTAAAATGATAAGACTTGATTTATAAAGGCACACACCTGTCTATATAAGACCTCAATACATTTTATTGGGCATATGTAAAAATTGTAATAATCACGTAAAGATAACTTGAAAAAACAGTAACCAGTATCAAGAGAACTGTGAATACACAAAATATATGACAGCACAAACAGGCAGCTAGCACAAAATGATAGTACAGGGAATGCATTTATATCTTTATATGCCTCAACAGTCCAATATAAATCACAGTGGGTTGCAGAAAGCTAATTTCCAGGGGGAGCAATCAGAAACACTGTAAATTCATCATATGTAAGGTCCAAGGCGTCTGAACAGGGTCGGACAGGCCCACCGGAGAACGGAAGGATTCTCCGGTGGGCCCTGGCATCTAGTGGGCCCTGGCACCTGCTGGCATACAGGGGCCAGTTGCCTAGGCCCCCCGCTGCTCCAGGGCCCCCAGCCGGTGGCTTGTCGCTAATAGCGGCACACCACGCAGCTGCCATGGGGGCCCCGTGCCAGCGGAGCAGCAGCGTGTGACAGAAGGCAGGAGCCCCTGTCCCCGCTGCTAAAGAGAAATGAATATTCACTGCTTCCCACGCCCACATGGGCGTGGGAAGCAGTGAATATCATTTCACTTTAGCGGCTAAGATTTCCCTTATTTACCTGTCCCGTTCCCCCGCTGCTCGCCGCTGTGTCCTCGGGTCCTCTTGCTGCGATGTTCAGGCAGAGGGCGCGATGACGTGGTTAGTTTGCGCCACGCCCTCTGCCTGAGTCTTCACTGCTGGAGGACCCGGCCGGAAGACAGCGGCGCTCAGCGGTGGAACGGGTGACAGGTAA
>JARQOD010005948.1:0-45405 GCA_033576555.1 Oophaga sylvatica
CGCACCTCCATCCTGCACTACAACGCCAAGCGGTGGGCTATTGGGGCCACCGGCGGGGGCCGCTCCGTCTGCTGGTTGCTGCGACATGTTGATGCCCCCTTGGTTAATCTGAGCCTACCTCTTTCACAGGCTGCAGCGTCGCAGGCACAGCGGTGGAGACAGGACCTTTGTCGCTGGCGCTCTGATGTCAGAGCGTTCACTTCCTGTTTCACAGGCCCTGCCGCCGCGTCAGAGTTGGGGGCGTGTCCAGGCAACAGCGCGCTCTTTCAGGTACGCCCCCCTTCTTCACCAGCGCCTGAGGGCGCGAATATTGCGATAAAGATGGCGGTATAATGGCGCCAAACACAGCAAACAGTCTTTTTCACCAAACAGTTCAATAGGCAACACAGGACTCACAATTGCAAGTTTCACATCCTGTTCGTGACGCCAAAAAAAAGATGACGCGCACCACACTGAGGTGGTACCAGGGCTATGGGGTACTCGGAGCCGAGCCCATGGAAGTCTATGGGAGTTGTCACTGGCAGCGGGACTCGTTCCGTGGCCCTGGCGGTCATGCAATGGGGGATATTTACAGGGGATTATAAGGATAGGTAGTTCATGACGCCACCTGTGGTGTCTGATCAATTGGACCAGCGCTGCTATAAGGATCTTCACAGGGGATGTTATGGGGCAGCTGGGTGGTAAGTCTCCCACAGGTGAGACGGGTCCCTGGAAGTCTATGGTGATGATGCAGGGTGTAGGTAATAATTCAGTCACACACAATGCAGCTTCTTTTCCTACCTTTTACTTGTAGATGTTTCAGGCAGGTCCCGGGGAGCTGGTCGGGGTGGAGAATGCACATTCGGGATAACCGCTGAGCAGGTTAGAGGCCTCCTTTACTTCATATGTAGGTGAGTCCAAACTTGCATAAAGCAAAGTTAACTCTGCAATCTCCACTTTTCTCAATAGCTGTAACGCCCGGCTGACATTGTGGTGGAGCCTTCTAAGTGGTGAGAACAGAGTCCTTCTATGCTTGGCCTAGCTAAAAGTCCTTGTTCCTCCTGACTCTGATTACGTATCGGCACTTAGGGCTGCTCTCTGCGACCTGTAGTTCAGATAGCCTCCGGTTTTCTTGTTACTATGCTTGAAACACTAGCAATGCTTTGGACCCGGTGTCCGGTGATTTAGTGCAGATAATTTGGTACCTGAAGCACTTCTCTGTCCTTCTCCACTGCGCCCTTCGTCCTGCTCTTGCTCTGTTCATAAGCACTTGTAGCATTGATGGAAATGTCAGCTTTCTCCAGAGCTCGCTGAGCAGATCTCAGTATCCTCCTTGGTTCAGCTTCTGTTGAGGTACTAATTAAGGGTAGCTCTGACTAGGCTAGGATGATTCACTTCACCCGTACTAGCCTCCACTTTCTTGTCAGGTGAGCTACGCTAGCTCTGCGAGGATTCAGTCCTCTCTCCTCTCCCTCCAAGTCCAGACTGAACTGGCACTCAACTGCACTGTCCTAAGACAGGAAACTGACTCTCTGATCTGAGCTCTTCTCAGACAGGAAACTATCTGACTCTGCTACGTGTCACTACCTCTTATACCCCTGATGGGTGTGTCTGAAAGTGTGAGTGACATGAATGATATCAAGCTTTTGCGGTTACCTTCCTGTGCATTCTCCTGGATTTATGTGTGCCTGACATAGCTGGGTCACACATATGGTATATGTGTGTATGTATCTATGGTATGTGTGTATGTATGTACGCTATATCTGTGTATATGTATGTATGGTATATGTACAGTCATGGCCAAAAGTTTTGAGAATGACACAAATATTAATTTTTACAAAGTCTACTGCTTCACTTTTTCTAATGGCAATTTGCATATACTCCAGAATGTTATAAAGAGTGATCAGCTTAACAGCAATTACTTGTAAAGTCAATATTTGGCTAGAAAATGAACTTTATCCCCAAAACACATTTCAACATCATTGCAGCCCTGCCTTAAAAGGACCAGCTAACCTCTTTTCAGTGATTGCTCCATTAACACAGGTGTGGGTGTTGATGAGGACATGGCTGGAGATCAATCTGTCATGATTAAGTAAGAATGACACCACTGGACACTTTAAAAGGAGGCTGGTGCTTGGCATCATTGTTTCTCTTCTGTTAACCATGGTTATCTCTAAAGAAACACGTGCAGTCATCATTGCAATGCACAAAAATGGCCTAACAGGGAAGAGTATCGCAGCTAGAAAGATTGCACTCAGTCAACAATCTATCACATCATCAAGAACTTCAAGGAGAGAGGTTCCATTGTTGCCAAAAAGGCTCCAGGGCGCCCAAGAAAGACCAGCAAGCACCAGGACCGTCTCTTAAAAGTGTTTCAGCTGCGGGATCGGGCTACCAGCAGTGCAGAGCTTGCTCAGGAATGGCAGCAGGCTGGTGTGAGTGCATCTGCACGCACTGTGAGGCGGAGACTCTTGAAGCAAGGCCTGGTCTCAAGGAGGGCAGCAAAGAAGCCACTTCTCTCCAGAAAAAACATCATGGACAGACTGATATTCTGCAAAAGGTACAGGCAGTGGACTGCTAGGACTGGGGTAAAATTATTTTCTCTGATGAATCCCCTTTTCGATTGTTTGGGACATCAGGAAAACGCCTCATTCGGAGAAGACAAGGTGAGCGCTACCACCAGTCTTGTCTTATGCCAACTGTTAAGCATCCTGAAACCATTCATGTGTGGGGTTGCTTCTCAGCCAAGGGAATCGCTCTCTCACAGTCTTGCCTAAAAACACAGCCATGAATAAAGAATGGTACCAGAATGTCCTCCAAGAGCAACTTCTCCCAACCCTCCAAGAGCAGTTTGGGATCAACAATGCCTTTTCCAGCATGATGGAGCACCTTGCCATAAAGCAAAGGTGATAACTAAATGGCTCAGGGAACAAAACAGAGATTTTGGGTCCATGGCCTGGAAACTCCCCAGATCTTAATCCCATTGAGAACTTGTGGTCAATCATCAAGAGACGGGTGGACAAACAAAAACCTAAAAATTCTGACAAAATGAAAGCATTGATTGTGCAAGAATGGACTGCTATCAGTCAGGATTTGGTCCAGAAGTTGATTGAGACCATGCCAGGGAGAATTGCAGAGGTCCTGAAGAAGAAGGGTCAACACTGCAAATATTAACTTGCTGCATTAACTCATTCTAACTGTCAATATAAGCTTTTATTACTCATATGTTTACAATTATTATATTTCTGTCTGTGATAAAAACATCTGTCAAACACACATAAAAACCAGAGGGCAGCAGATCATGTGAAAATATAATATTTGTGTCATTCTCAAAACTTTTGGCCATGACTGTATGTATGTGCTGTATATATGTGTTTATTTGTGTGTATGTATCCTGTATGTATGTTATGTGTGTGTATGCATATACGGTATATGTATGTGTATCTGTGTGTGTATGTATGTTATGTGTGTGTATGTACAGTATATGTATGTGTATCTGTGTGTGTATGTACGGTGTATGTATCTGTGGTATGTGTATGTGTGTGTATGTACTATATATCTGTGTGTATGGTGTATGTATGTACTGATAAAGTGTTTGTTGTATGTATGGTGTATGTATGTTGTGTGTATGCATGTACGGTATATGCATGTGTATCTGTTGTTTTATGTACGGTATATGTGTGTTTGTAGGTGTGTGATGGATGCATGTATGGTAAATGCATGTGTATCTGTGTGTGTAATGTATGTTATGTGTGTGTATGTACAGTATATGTTTGTGATCTGTGTAGGTATGTAATGGAAATATGTGTGTATGTACAGTAAATGTTTGTGATCTGTGTGTGTATGTACGGTGTTGTATCTGTGGTATGTGTATTGTGTGTATGTACGATATACTGTGTGTATGGTGTATGTATGTACTGTATAAAAGTGTTTGTGTGTATGTATGGTGTATGTATTTGTGTGTATGCATGTACGGTATATGCATGTTATCTGTTTTGTTTTATGTACGGTAATATGTGTGTATGTATGGTGTTGTATGTGTATGCATGTACGGTATATGCATGTGTATCTGTGTGTTTTATGTACGGTATATGTGTGTATGTATGGTGTGTGTATGTGTATGCATGTACGGTATATGTATGTACGATGTATGTGTGATCCAGAAGATCATGGATAACTGTCTGATTACTGGGATTCATCTACTGGGCCCCCCAGCTCTATTTATTATCTATAGAGCTGCTGAGTGCTGCGCTCGGCTATTTCCATCAGTTCCATAGACAATGAATAGAGCAGATTCCAGATGATACAGGCACCAGACATATAATGTAATATATACATGTTCGGGCTCTGCTGGTTCCAGCAGTTATCACGTAACCACGAGGAGGCGCTCTGCACACTTGCTGTCATGTGTCATCCGCGTCTGTAGTGTTCTAGTCACTGACAGCCGACACTAGTTGTCACTTGGCTGCAAGTCTGACTGCGCTGGAGCCAGCAGAACCGAATGCTAACGGATATATATATATTTACACACACAGTATATATATCTCCATCTCAATGAAAAAATATAAATAACGTATATACTCGTGTATAAGCCGAGATTTTCAGCACCTTTTTTGGTGCTGAAAATGCCCCCTCGGCTTATACACGAGTCATTGGGGGTGCCGCGGCAGGAGCCGGTGGCTGGGACATCATACTCACCCTCCCCGTGCCATCGCTGAACGTCCCGGATATCCTGTGTTGTACCCGACTTCCTGCAGCTCTCCTGTGCTGAGCGGTGATGTAATACCGCTCATTAAGGTCATGTAACATGGACGCGACGCCACTCCCATAGGCGTGGCGTCCATATTCAGGAAGGGAGGAGCACAGCGGAGGATGGAGCAGGAGGGGGGGAGTACAGAGGAGAATGGGGGAGCACAGAGCTGGATGGGGGAGCAAGGAGCAGGACGGGGGCAGCACAGAGCAGGACGGCAGTTTATACACCCGGCTTATACGCGAGTCAATAAGTTTTCCCAGTTTTTTGTGGCAAAATTAGGGGGGTCGGCTTATACATGAGTATATACTGTAAATATATTTTTATTAGAGGTGTGGGGCCCAAATAGAACTTTTGCTATGGGGCCTTGTGATTGCTATGTACACCCCTGCTTGCAGGGCAGTAATATTGAGGGCAATCTGCCTCGTTTCTCGGAGTCCGAGGCTCCAGGGGTCCCATTGCCAGATTGTACTCATCATAAGAAACGTAGCAGGGAGGGAGGGAGGCCCTGACATATTTCTTGCACAGGGGCCCGAAGCGGTCAGGGTCCGCCCCTGTCCATCTCTATATCCCTGGTATCTCTGTATATATTCCCCTTCCCATCTCTATACCCTTGGTAGTCTCTGTATATATTCCCCTTCCCATCTCTATATCCCCCTGGTAGTCTCGTATTATTCCTTCCATCTCTATATCCCCCTGGTATCTCTGTATATATTCCCCTTCCCATCTTTATATCCCCCTGGTAGTCTCTGTATATATTCCCCCTGCCTGCCTCTGTATATTCCCCCTGCCTGTCTCTGTATATTCCTCCTGCCTGTCTCTGTATATTCCTCCTGCCTGTCTCTGTATATTCCTCCTGCCTGCCTCTGTATATTCCCCTGCTGTCTCTGTATATTCCTCCTGCCCGTCTCTGTATATTCCTCCTGCCTGTCTCTGTATATTCCTCCTGCCTGCCTCTGTATATTCCCCCTGCCTGTCTCTGTATATTCCCCTTCCCATCTCTATATCCCCCCTGGTAGTCTCTGTATATATTCCCCCTGCCTGCCTCTGTATATTCCCCCTGCCTGCCTCTGTATATTCCCCCTGCCCGTCTTTGTATATTCCTCCTGCCCGTCTTGTATATATTCCCCCTGCCCGTCTCTGTATATTCTCCTGCCCGTCTCTGTATATTCCCCCGCTCATTCTGTATACCCCTGCCCGTCTCTGTATATCCCCTGCCCGTCTCTGTATATTCCCCCTGCCGTTGTATATTCCTCCTGCCGT
Source organism: Oophaga sylvatica (assembly GCA_033576555.1). Classification (NCBI taxonomy): domain Eukaryota; kingdom Metazoa; phylum Chordata; class Amphibia; order Anura; family Dendrobatidae; genus Oophaga; species Oophaga sylvatica. The sequence goes on from JARQOD010005948.1 coordinate 5,993, forward strand.
CTCTGTATATATTCCCCTGCCCTCTTGTATATTCCTCTGCCCGTCTTGTATATTCCCCTGCCTCTCTGTAATTCCCCCTGCCGTCCTGTATATTCCTCCTGCCCTCTCTGTATATTCCCCCCGCTCATTCTGTATATCCCCCTGCCCGTCTCTGTATATTCCCCCTGCCCGTCTTTGTATATTCCTCCTGCCCGTCTCTGTATATATTCCCCCTGCCCGTCTCTGTATATTCCTCCTGCCCGTCTCTGTATATTACCCCCGCTCATTTCTGTATATCCCCCCTGCCCGTCTCTGTATATTCCCCCTGCCCGTCTCTGTATAAGCCGGCGGGGGTGGGAGCTCATTGCTACCGGCAAAGAGGGTCACCAGATCCAGCAAGGCCCGAAACATGGAGGAGCCCAGGAAGACCCAGGAGGGCTGCAAAGCTCCTAAGGCTGAGGCGAGGGCCACTGCGGTGTCTCCTCCCGGAGGTGAGCGGAGTACTCGCAGAGGTGCAGCGGCGGCGGTGCAGAAGGACAGGGGCACTAGGGCCGCAGGGGAGCCGGTTACCAGCTATGGCTCCCGCATCCATGTGTACCTCTGCGAGTATGAGGAGGCTGGGAAGACCCTGAGGAGGCTCCGGGAGGAGATGAAGGAGGCGAGGCAGGCTGCAGACAGGGCCTCCGGAGAGCGGCCATATTGGACAACAGCGGGCTTTTCCGGGAAAAATTGGAAAATGGAGACCGATTCCACAACATGGCTGCTGCAAAGGAGCCAGAGGGGCCTCGGCGTCCGACCCAGGTGGAGGAGGTGGACCATGTGGAGATGGAGGAGGCACCTGACGCGCACCACATGTGGGTACCAGGGCTATGGGGTACTCAGCACCGAGCCCATGGAAGTCTATGGGGGATGTCACTGGCAGCAGAGCTCGGTCCGTGGCCCTGGGCGGTCATGCAATGGGGGATATTTACAGGGGATTGTAGTAATAGTTGTTCGTGACGCCACCTGTGGTTTCTGATCAATAAGACCAGCGCTGCAGGGTTAATCTTCTGAGGGGATGTTATTAGGCAGCTAGATGTTAAGTCCCCCACAGGTGGGACTGGTCCCTCAAAGTCTATGGTGGTGATGCAGGGTGCAGATAAGAAGTCAGTCACACACAATGCAGTCTCTTTCCATACCTTTACTGATGTTGGCAGGTATGTCCCCGGGAGCTGGTCAGGTTGGAGAATGCACATTCAGGTAATCGCTGAGCAGGTTTAAGGCCTCCTTTACCTTTGATGTGTATGTGAGTCCTAACTTGCATGAAGTCAAGTTTGACTCTTCTTATAGCAGCTACGCCCGGTCGACATTGTGGTAGAGCCTTTTCTGTCTCTGATAATCAGATGCTGGCAAGAACGAAGTCCTCCTATTGCAGCGTCCTGCTCAAAGTCCTTGTTCTCCCTGACTCCAGTTACGTATCAACACTTGGGGCTACCTTCTGCGACTTGAAGTCCAGCAAGGCCTCCAGATTTTCTATCACTAGCCGTGAAGTACTGCAATGCTTCGGACGGTGTCTGTCAATTTAGTGAAGTGATCTGTCACCAAGTCACTTGTCCTTCTTCACCACTCAGCCCTGTGCGCCCGCTCTTACCTCTCATGCTGGTCGAGTTATAACTGCTGTAATCCCTTTCCTTCTTTCCTTCCAAAACTCTGTCCAGAGTGGCTATCAGGAACTCTGTCAAACTGATTTCATGCTCGCTCCGAGAGTCACTTTCCACGTTCTTAGGGAACACAGGCGGCTTGTTCTGAGTAACAGCTTCAGATTCAGATATAGCTCTGACTAGGCTAGAGTGATTCCTTTCCACTCGTACTAGCCTCCACTTCGGTACAAGATGAGCTACCAGAGCTCTGTCAGGTCCAGTCTTCTCTCCTCTCCCTCCTAAACAAGACACTTGGCAAACTGAACTGCACTACATGACTGTCTTGATCTAACTGAACACTTGAAATACAAAAAGCCTCGCTGCTACGTCTCACTAACCTTATATATCCTAAGGTTCCCTCTAGTGGTAATGTTGGGAAATGTGTGAGATGTGAATGAATATCAGGTTTCACAATTACCTTCCTGTGCACTCTCCTGGAAACATGTGTACCAAGCGCAGCTGGGCCACACATCCCCCCCTGGTTAAACTCAGCACTCCCGGGCTGAAATAGAAGAGAAAAACATTTTTGTTTTGCATATAACATAAACATTTTAAAACTCATCCCTTGCGGGAGGTAAGGACTCTTTAACGTTACATTTTGTACAATGGACATTAGAAAAATATCAAAATTACTTTTCACATAAATACAATATAAGACAAGATTCTTGTGGAGGACCCGCACCAAAAACCTCCCACGTGGGTCCTGGGTGGGCTGCAGGACTTCTGAGCTGCAGACCTCACTCTAGGCCACACCATACAGGTTCTTCTTCAGAGGTAGATAAGGCTTTGTGTAAAACCAAGATGGGGCACCGAAGTGCGAACTATTTACAATGAAAGTTTTTGGGCTGGCACAGTCCACAGCCACGCAGTCTTTAGATAAAACATTTTTCAAGTTTAGAAATCACATTAATGCTTCACATTAACTCCTTTTACCCAACTGGGGTATTCTATTTCAAGATTTATGCTAATTATGCAAACATTTATCACATATAAGTAAAAGACAATAAAGTGCAATTTCTTCTTTAAACGTTTCTTCAACTTTATACAGGTGCAGTAAACCCTGTCTGGGTCCTACTGGTCTTCTTTACAGATTGTAGCGACATCTTCCACTCCTGGGGCTGGAACGACGCGGTGCTCTTTTGATCGCATAACAAACAAGTCATGGCCTGCAATTTGCGTTTGCGTTGACACAGTTCTTGTCGCATTTGAGCGATCTTCTTGGGTCCCCACGGGTGCCTCAAGCAGGTACAAATCTTCCGTTGAAGACGCAGACTTGCACTGTGATTTAACTGTGGACGCACCATCCGGTTGCGTTGCAGTATAGGACGCACAATCCTGATGCTCTTCATAATGGGCTGCAGGTTGCGATGCAGAAGCGGTCGTGGGTTGCGATACAGAGTGGGTCGCAGGTTGTGGTGCTGGGTAAGATCTTGATGCTGAGGAGGACGCAGGTTGTGATGCTGGGTAAGATCTTGATGCTGAGGAGGACTCTGCGGCATGATGTAGACTACCGGCGTCGGGGACGGGGTCGCTGACACGGGTGACGTTTAAGGCATACCACCCTTTTAGCCCCCAGTGCCGCGTATAGCTGACTATGTCCCCGTTCATAAGGTCCCTTCCCGGGTGACCAATGGGCAGATGGGACTCCACATCTCTGCGGCTGACAAAGACTCCTTGGTATAGGCCTGGCTCATGGATGAAGCCCCAGCCTTTGCGGAGTTTAAAATCGCTAACGCACCCCTGACGCCGCGGTTCCCGGAGCGTACCTTTATCCCTCCGGACATTCTCCTTGTCGGCGAGGAACTCCTCATGGTACCGCTGACGGAACTGCTGCACCTCTCTCTCTTCCTGCTGGCGTCGCTGCTCCTGCTCTCTGCGTCGCCATTCGTTGTCGGTCTGGATATCATAGGTCACATCGTCCAGATACTCCATCACGTCCCAGTCGACCTCCATTATGGACAGCTGGCTTCCCTCCGGTGTCCCTACCGGGGAACTGCATTCTGCTGCGGCCTCCTGGCCTGGCTGGCACTCCGGTCTGGGCAGGGCCTCCTCAGCCTCCGTCCCTCCGACCGGATCATCGGTGGAGTCGGGATCAGCTCTTTCGGGGCCGGCGTCCGGTTTCTCTTCAGCCGCTGAAGGTGGTGGCACAGGGAGCACAGATGATGGCTTCATTCCTGGGGGAGAGAGTATTGCGTCCCACAGCAGCCGCTGTTTCCAGGCACGCCAGCTTCTCTCCGTCTCATCCATCTCTTCACGGCGCTGGATCATTTCCTTGAGCACCGCATTCACCTCCTCCAATTCTAGCATAATTTGGTCGGTGTCCCTAACTGGGGACGGCTCCGGCACAGGCAGTAGCTTTTCTGGGGAACGGGGCCTGCGCGCCGCCGCTCCTCCACACAGCGTCTCCTGTCCTTCCGCCATCTCTCTCCAGGCCAGACTGTGTTTTCCATCTGGAACAATCTGGTCTCTTCCGTGGAGGCGGGATTTGCGCTTCCTCTTTTTGGCATAGAAAATGAAGAGGAGGCGGATCTCCTTAGCAGTGGGGCAGGCTCTCACATTATAGTAGCATTTAGAGAGGGCGCCCATCACTTTCGCGCCACATGGGGGTACACGCCCACGAATGCACGCCCACCTTCTTCACCAGCGCCTCAGGGCGCGAATATGGCGGCAAAATGGCGGAAAATGGCGCCAAAAATCACAAAAACTGCACACAGTCTTTTTCACAAAAACAGTTCAATTAGGCACACAGGACTCACAAATTGTAAGCTTCGTATCCTGTTCGTGACGCCAAAGATGACGCGCACCACATGTGGGTACCAGGGCTATGGGGTACTCGGCACCGAGCCCATGGAAGTCTATGGGGGATGTCACCGGCAGCAGAGCTCGGTCCGTGGCCCTGGGCGGTCATGCAATGGGGGATATTTACAGGGGATTGTAGTAATAGTTGTTCGTGACGCCACCTGTGGTTTCTGATCAATAAGACCAGCGCTGCAGGGTTAATCTTCTGAGGGGATGTTATGGCAGCTAGATGTTAAGTCCCCCACAGGTGGGACTGTTCCCTCAAAGTCAATGGTGTTGCAGGGTGCAGATAAGAAGTCAGTCACACACAATTCAGTCTCTTTCCATACCTTTACTGATGTTGTTGGCAGGTATGTCCCGGGAAGCTGGTCAGGTTGGAGAATGCACATTCAGGGTATTGCTGAGCAGGTTTAAGGCCTCCTTTACCTTTGATGTGTATGTGAGTCCTAACTTGCATGAAGTCAAGTTTAACTCTTCCTATAGCAGCTACGCCCGGTCGACATTGTGGTAGAGCCTTTTCTGTCTCTGATAATCAGATGCTGGCAAGAACAAAGTCCTCCTATTGCAGCGTCCTGCTCAAAGTCCTTGTTCTCCCTGACTCCAGTTACGTATCAACACTTGGGGCTACCTTCTGCGACTTGAAGTCCAGCAAGGCCTCCGGATTTTCTATCACTAGCCGTGAAGTACTAGCAATGCTTCGGACCCGGTGTCCGGTCAATTTAGTGAAGGTGATCTGTCACCTGAGTCACTTGTCCTTCTTTCACCACTCGCCTGTCGCCCTGCTCTTACCCTTAACATAAGCACGGGTACCAGTAGGTGTAATAGTCAGTTGTTCTTCCAAGCTCACTGACCTGATCTCAGTTGGCTCGATGTTATAACTGCTGTAATCCCTTTCCTTCTTTCCTTCCAAAACTCTGTCCAGAGTGGCTATCAGGAACTCTGTCAAACTGATTTCATGCTCGCTCCGAGAGTCACTTTCCACGTTCTTAGGGAACACAGGCGGCTTGTTCTGAGTAACAGCTTCAGATTCAGATATAGCTCTGACTAGGCTAGAGTGATTCCTTTCCACTCGTACTAGCCTCCACTTCGGTACAAGATGAGCTACCAGAGCTCTGTCAGGTCCAGTCTTCTCTCCTCTCCCTCCTAAACAAGACACTTGGCAAACTGAACTGCACTACATGACTGTCTTGATCTAACTGAACACTTGAAATACAAAAAGCCTCGCTGCTACGTCTCACTAACCTTATATATCCTAAGGTTCCCTCTAGTGGTAATGTTGGGAAATGTGTGAGATGTGAATGAATATCAGGTTTCACCATTACCTTCCTGTGCACTCTCCTGGAAACGTGTACCAAGCGCAGCTGGGCCACACACACCGTACCCACCTGGGGCTTGGTAAGTGATCTCCAGGCCACACACAGTGGGATAGATCCAGTGCAGGTCCCACTCCCATCAGACAATAGTATTTCAGAGGATGATGGGGGTGATGCGGATGATAGCGGCAGCGATAACAGCAGTAGTGGGGTTGCCTCGTCTTGCAGCAGATCCGTCAGCTGGAGTCCCCAGTAAATTATGCCCACCTGAAGTTTGGGGATGAGGTCTGCGGGGACGAGGCAACCAGGAGGGGGAAAAAGAAACGGAAAAAAAGGAAGAAAACATCGGAGGAGAGGTTGGTGTTTGTGCCCCTTCCTGGGAACCCCCAGTCCCGCTGTGTGGAGCCCACTACCCACCCCGGCCGGGACCTGCAGTGGTTCCGGTGCGAGGGATCGGGGAGAGTACAAGTTATATGGCGCCGGTCGCCGTCTCTGCAGGTAGTAGCAGAGGGGGCGAGAGTGGGCATGCGGCTGCAGAGCCGGACAGTGTGCATGGTCTGGAGTGTGGCCCTGTGGCGGGCGGTAATAAGATCTGTGGAGGTGTCCAGGCCCGATCCTCTGTGAAAACGGGGGACGGCCTGGCGCCTGCTGCACCCGCTGACGCTCGGGGGGTGGAGACTGTGGGTACCTTGCCGGTGGTCACCGCTCCCCGCAGTGTTGGCGGTGCACTGTCAGCTAGGGCCGCATCATCGGCGGCTTGTGTTGTGGTCCCCACATGAAGATCCGATGCTGGGTCAAAGTCAGGGACCCCGGCACAGGTTATCATCTCGGGTGCAGCTGTAATGGCTGCAGTAATGCCGGCCCAGACCGCACCTTCGCCGGAGGGGGTCGCACCGCCGGGGTCCACTGCATGTTTGTCACCTGTATCTGCCGGGGACCTGGCAGGTGAAGTGCACACAGGAGCGTGGAGATGGTCTGCAGGAGAGGCTGGAGAAACAGTCTGCAGCTGCCAGCACATGCTCTGTTGAAAAGCGGGGGTGTAGTAATTAAACCCTGCAATACCACTCTTAAAGGGGCAGCTGCACTGCAAATAGTAACCCCCCCAGCAGAAAGCAGTGTAAGAAATACAAATGAAAATGTAAATAAGAATGGAAGTGGTGCAAGTGGTGTGAATAGTGTCTGTGACAATGGTGAAGGGTCAGGTGTTGGAGGGGCGGTTTCTGCTGGAGGTATGGCCAGAGCGGGGACTTCTACTAGTGAAAATGGTGAGGCTGAGGTAAGTGAGGTTGAGATGTTTGACTGTGAGGTTGAGGGTTCAGAGAATATAGGGGCTGGTCCATCGCCCCCCTCACCTGCAGGCACCATTAGTTATGCGGCTGCTGCCGATGGGGTTCTACAGGGGTCTTCCTCATCTCCGGACCCAGGGAATGATGCTTTTCGCCATCGTTTCCTGGAGGCCCTCAAAAAAGCGGAGCGGACGATCAATGTAGAGGGAAGAGAGGTGGAGTTGTCCTACTGGCTAGATAAGTTTGGCGTAGCTGCCTTCCAAGAGAAAAAGGGGGGGGGGAGATCGTGTGGTCCCTCCCGACAGCTGGGCAGGGGGTCTCCAGGAGAAATGTGGTTCGTCTTCGCTGGAGGGGCGATGAGGCGTGTCCATCCAGGACAAATGTGGTGAAGCTCTTCATGAAGATGGACTTCAGGGCTATTGACATCTTTGCTCTGATACATCCTTTTGGGACCTCCACCTTTGATATCAGCTTTGTTCGGCTGGAGGGCTTGGAGCTCTTTTGGTCGAATTACGAGCTGGTAAAAGAGGAGCCCGGCTGGCGAGGGTTTGCCGTGGAGGCAATTTCTCGCCAAAGTGGGCTGAAGAAAGTGACCGTTTTAACGTGTAATGAGTCTCTTTGTGGCATCGACATAATGACCTGGTTGAGCCGGTACTGCGAGGTTGTGGAGGTCCCTAAGAAGAACCGGGACGATTTTGGCATCTGGTCAGGAGGCTAGACCTTCATGGTAAAGTTGAAGCGTTCAGGGGGCACTGTCACCCACATCCCTTCCTCGGCTTTCCTGGGAAGGGATCGGATTCTGGTCTTCTAGCAGGGGCAGCCGAAGGTCTGCCACAGGTGCGGTGATCCTCGCCACTTCAGCGCGGGCTGCAAGGTGCAGAAATGTGCCTTGTGTGGCGAGGTGGGTCAAATCGCCGCATCCTGTGGTGTCATTCAATGTCACCTGTGTGGTGATCTAGGTCACCCGTTCAGGCGCTGCCCTCGTTCTTTCTCTAATGCCATGGCCGGCCAGGCAGAGGGGAGCCGCGAGGAAGTTCTTGGCGGTGCAACTTCTGCAGGGGTTGGAGGTGACAGCGGGGGAGGAGCTGAGGGGCCGATGATGAATGGCAGGGCTAGGGGCCCCTCTTACCAGCGGAGGCAGGCAAGGCGTCAGGAGGGCAGGGGCAGGAGAAGCCTTGGGAAACTGGGGTAATGGCTGCCCCCTCCTCCGAGGCGACGGCCCATGTCACTGAGTCCCCGGGGGAGGAAGCGGTGAATGAGGAGATAAGATGGATGGAGAATGAGGAAGTGGCTGATCTCTCAGATGCCTCCCAATATGAAAGTTTTGATGAGGATGGAGGGGAACAGCCAAAAGAAATGGGTGACAAGGGTACCAAGAGTGCCAAAACTAAAAAAAAGAAGGGAGATGGAAAATCTCCTCCCTCCCTGACCAAGGTGCCTAAGGAAGGTCCCACCGACTCCCCTCTGATCCCCCTCTCCAACCCGTTCCAAGCCCTTGACGACCCTGTGAGACGGGAGTCGGGGGTGAGGTTCCGGAGGTAACATCGGGAGGGTCTTTGGGATGGGGTGGAGTCCCTTCTCCAGAGGGTGTGTCTTCCTCGGGAGGTGGGGCTGACCCTGGGTCCGGAGATGAGAAAGACGTGGGAGGGATGGATACCTCTGTCACTCGGAAAAGAAGAGGGGGGTTTCATCGTCCGGAAATGAATGGGCTAGGAAAATGGATGGGGGGAATAAAAAGGCCATCTAACTCGATCACTCATGATGGCGGCACCCACCCCGTTGACTTTGGTGACCATTAATTTGCTAGTATAAAGTCTGATGCGGCTAGATTTGTGGCCTTTGATCTTCTGACCCGACTTGAGGCTGAAATTCTGTTTTTGCAGGAGACCAGACTTACGGATATGGGGGCCATACGCAAGGCGGAGAGCGAGTGGAGGTGACGGTCCTCGTACTGGGCTCTTGCGGCCGAGCCCGTGTATTTGGGGTGGCAGTCCTTTTTAAGACTGCATCGGTTGAATGCCGGAGTTATCGAGGTAGAAATGGGGAGGTGCCTGGTCTTAGACGTCTTCATGAGGGGACTGGAGCTTTGGCTCATTAACATCTATGGTCCACAGCCAAAGTGGGACTGTAAATTTCTCTTCCTTCCTATCTTTTTACGAGCCGGCAGGTGGTCTTTGGTGGTGACTTTAATACTGTCACAAGGCTTCATGATAGGGAAGGCTCCATTGACCAGCTGGCTTATGATAGTAAAGGTACTGTCACACTAAACGAGATCGCTAACGAGATCGCTAATGCGTCACCGATTTTATGGTGCAGTAGCGATCTCGTTAGCGACTCAGCTGTGTGTGACATCTAGCAGCGATGTGGCCCCTGCTGAGATGTCGCTGATCGCTCATGAACGTTATGAGCCGTTTTTTGGTCGTTGGTGTCCCACTGGTGAGCCTGAATCGCTGAGTGTGACACCATTTATGAACGACTTCACCAGCGTCGCAGGTGGGACTAGGTTTTCTCAACGACCGCAGAGGTCGTTATACAGATTGCTGGTGAGTTGTGTTTGGAATCTAACTAGCAATCACATAGCGATCGCACCAGAGATCTCGCCAGGTCGTGTCGTTGTCGTGATCGCTGGTGCGATCGCTAAGTGTGACAGTGCCTTAATACTCTTAATAGCATAGCTAGTGACGCTCGCCTGGTGGATGTCCACATCCGGCACACCCCAGTTCACTGTGGTTTCACCTTTCATAGAGGTAGCTGCAGATCTAGGATAGACAGGTTTTTTTTGAAGGAGGAAGCCATCTCTTCAGCAGTGTCCATTGTTGAGGTGGAGTTCTCCGATCACTGTCTGATTTCTTTTTCTCTGAATGTTTCAGAAACCCCTCGGATGGGAAAGGGACTATGGAAGCTGAATTCGTCCCTCTTGGAAGAAGAAGAGATAAGACAATCCTTTGAGGACTTTCTTCAGAGCTAGGAACCGCTTTTGGATCTCTGTAGCGATAAGTCAGAGTGGTGGGAGATGTTGAAGGAACGGGTTGTGAGTTTCTTCCGCCAGCTCTCGAGCCTCAGGAGCCTGAGCAGGTACCGCTTGTATCAGGAACTGAGGAGGAAACTCGAACATCTCGTCTCGACTGGAAATGACCATGAGATCTCCAGAGTGAAGTCTTTACTCAAGAGGTGTCAGTACGATAGGCACACATCTTTGGTTTTTGAGAGGGATTTCGGGAGGTACCGCTCGCCCGACCCCTACAGAAACTGTAAGATGTCAGTGAGTTGTAAGGTGGTGACAGGTTTGGTCGACGGTACAGGTTTCCTGAACAGATCCAAATCAGGGATCCTGGATGTGATCAGATCTTTCTACTCACACCTCTTGGGGAAGAAGGATCTGGATCGGTACGTGATCTTGGCTTTTCTGGCCGAAGCCATCCCTGAGCCAGGGGATGTCCCCTCGCTTCACGTTTTGACAGAGGCAATCAAGGAAAAGGAAGTGCGACTGGCCATTGATGGGCTTCGGCCTAAGAAATCGCCAGGTCCGGATGGCTTAACATCAGAGTTTTATAAGACCTTTAGGGACTCCTTGGTCCACCTCTTGACTGAGGTGTTTAACGAGTGTCTTTCCTCGGGTGCTCTTTCCCGGTCAATGAGGCAGTCGGCCCTGATTATCCTGTCAAAGGGTAAGGGCTCGTCCCGTATTCAGTATTGGCGTCCCATAGCACTTCTCAACATGGACCGGAAGGTTCTGGCAAAGGTGCTGTTCAAACGGCTTGTGAAGTTTGCACCCCGGCTCCTTTCCGGGGCCCAGCATTGCTCTTTTACAGGCCGCAGCACTTTTAGTGCAATACTCAGTGTCCGAGAGGCAGTGGAGCAGGGTAGGGGGGTCACTGGAAGGGGTATTTGCTGTCTTTAGAACAGGCGAAGGCTTTTGATTGGGTTAACCATGATTACCTCTGGTCCGTCCTTCTGAGGTATGGTCTGCCTGGGGGATTTGTAAATTGGCTAAAGATCTTGTATGCGGGGGCAGAGACTTTCCCGCTCGTGAATGGTTGGTCTGGCCACCCTTTTGAGGTTGGTTCTGGGGTCCGCCAGGGCTGTCTGTTGAGCCCGCTGTTATGTGTGATCATGATAGATCCCCTTTTACGGAGGATTGAGCGCAAACCGTTGGCGGGAGTCAGGATGGACCAGGCGGCCCCGGAAGCCACTCTGAGAGTGGTAGCGTATGCCGATGACGTCTCCCTTTTCGTGTCCTTGGGTGAGGAGGCGGAGTGGGTCATGTCTGAGGTTGGTCACTACTTGGAGGCTCCTGGGTCCAGGATTAATCAGGAAAAGTGCTAGAGTCTCTGGCTGGGAGGGGGAGACCCTAGTTTTGGTCTCCCAGACACTCTTCCAGAGCCCCAGGCATCGGCAAAAATTCTAGGCATCAAATTTGGCCTGGGGGACTACCCCCAGCAAAATTGGGAGGGCAGACTTAAGATCGCCACCCAGAAGGTGGACCAATGGAAGGGTTGGTCTTTGACCCTGAGGGAAAGGGTTAGCCTGGTTAAGGTTTTTTTGCTACCTTTGTTAATATACCTGGGCAGTGTATGCATGTTGCCAGAGCTGCTCTGGACATGGTTCTACAGCCTGTTTTTCCAGATGTTATGGGAAAATAGGCTGAACTTAGTCAAACGAGAGGTTACGTATTGCACAAGGAGACTAGGAGAGTTGGGTATGGTCAACCCAGTGGTGTTTCTAGTAAACACTTTTGTCAAGACTAACATCGCCAACCTCTGGTCAGAGAGGGCTCCTCTGTGGGTATTGTCCAGCAGGGGATGGCTTTGGCCCTTCTTCCAGGAATGGGAGACAGGAGGGCAAGTGAAGGACCTACGCACACCGCATGGACATCTCCCGGCTTACGCTACCCCAGTTCTGAAGGTAATCCGCTGGTGGGGTCTGGGAATGTGGGAGATCAGGACCATGTCGAGGAAATTCCTTGACAGGAGGGTCCTGTTGACCCATTTCCAAAAGCCTCTGGTGCTCAAAGATTGCCCAATGCGGGGATCTGGAGGGTGGGCTGAGGTTATTGAATTCTACACGGGTCTCCTTGAAGTTTTGGGACTTGGCTTGGCGCTGCTTCCATGGGAAACTATGTAAGGGACAACCTGAAGTGTAGGAACGCCAAAGATCAGGGTTGTCCCCGTGAGGAGTGTTGCGACATGATGGAAAGCATGGAGCACTTCCTCCTTCAGTGTCCTTTTAATACAGGGGTCTACAACAGGGTGGGTGCTTCCATAGGCTGGCCTCGGCTGACACACCTTTCCTATGCGGAGTGGGCGTATGGGGCATTCGGATCCCTGGATGGCCGAGATCGGGGCACTTTATTTATAGTCAGTTTAGACTTTAGGTTTTACACTTGGAACGCACGGTGCTTAGTGTCAACTCAGCAGAAAATCCTTCCCCGGGACGAGGTTGTTAGGAACATTCTGGGTGGCCTGGTAAAGGTGCGCTCTCTGGAGTATGACAGGCTGGGTGCAGCGAGGGCCTCTCTTCTCTGGAGAGGGTTCTCATTTAATGTACCCTAGGGCCTCGATAAGCAGGTAGGTGGTAGGGACAGGTAGATAGCTTCAGTAGGGACAGGTAAATAGCTTCAGTAGGGACAGGTAGATAGTTAGGGACAGGACAGGGACAGCCGAGGGACAGTTAGGTAGGCACGCGGTGAGTTAGGTAGGGCAGTAGGGTCAGGCAGGGAGAGACAGGGAAAGGTAGGTAGATAAATAGGGACAGATGTTTAGGCAGGTAGGGACGGCTGGTAGAGAAAGGCTTGTTAGGATAGAGGCCTGTCATCTCCGGGTTCCTGGTGGCGGGCTGGGGGCTTTTCACTATCAGATTTTTGTTTTGCAGAAGCGAATTACTGATATAGGGCTGACAGGCACCGATCCTGGCTCTGGGTAAGTGTTGTAATATAGAGAGTTAGGTTGTATTGTATTGTATTGTATTGTAAGGTGATGTTCTTGGAGGTCATGAGTTCCTCAGTGAAGCTTATTTTTGTATTGTGTGGGGGGTTTATGGTGGTGGGAGGGGGGTTGGTGGTAGGTTTGTTATAGTTGTATTTGCTGTGTAACTAAAAAAAACACGGATTTTGGTAAAAACTTACCTGTAAAATCCTTTTCAGCGAAGGAAGGAAGAGAGACACAGTATTCATTACTGATGGGTAGGCGGAGCCCCAGATCAGGATGTCACCTCAGATCAAAAGAGTGCTGACTGGCTGGCCCCTCCAGCTCGGGCTCCTCCTACTCAGCTCCAGTCGTACCAAAGCTTTTAGGAAAAGAGCCAAGATCACCAGCGGAGCAACATAACCCCTTCTGAAGGAACTTCAGAGAAAAAACACAAGGATACAGGTTATGCATGCAAAGAAAGCCAAAAACCACAGAGTTCCAGGTACTACTCACGGAACCTGACTACTGCGATGAGCTGGCGATGCTGGAACAGAGCCTTAGCGCGCTGACCTCAGCCCAGATAATCGCTATCAGATAAGGGTCGCGCTGCATCTGAAAACATCAACACACTTCTGCCTTGGGAGGGTGCTGTGTCTCTCTTCCTTCCTTCGCTGAAAAGGATTTTACAGGTAAGTTTTTACCAAAATCCGTGTTTCAGCTGCAGATGGAAGGAAGAGAGCCACAGTATTCATTACTGATGGGACGTCCCAAAGCAGTTCAAAAATAAGGGTGGGAAAAACCAACAAAAGGCAGAAACCCAACAACCTTAACAACAAAGCGCAACCAGCACTAAACACAAGTTCATCCAGAACTTTAAACTACAGCTGCCTGCAGGACCCTACGTCCGAGGGCTGCATCAGCGGAAGCACTGACGTCCACTTTATAAAACCTTGTAAACGTGTGGACAGAGCGCCAAGTTGCCGCTCGGCAGAGCTGCACTGCCGAGGCACCTTGATGAAAAGCCCACGATGAGGCCACAGCTCTCGTGGAATGGGCTCGAATCTTAATCGGGCAAGATTCACCCCGAAGGCGGTAAGCTTCCAAAATAGCTGACCGGATCCAACGAGCTATAGAATCCTTGGAAGCTCGTTGACCACGCCGACGACCTGCTGGAACCACAAACAGGGAGTCCGTCTTACGAAAACCTTGAGTAATAGATAGATAAAACTTCAAGGCCCGCACTAAATCCAATGTGTGTAAATCTCGCTCTTTCGCATTCTTCTGATCCGGACAGAGTGAAGGCAACACAATATCCTGGTTAACATGAAATTGTGACACCACTTTAGGCAAAAAATCACCCCGAGTGCGAAGCACTACACGATCCGGAAAAAACTCCAGAAAAGGAGGCGAACAAGAAAGAGCTGCCAACTCAGAAACTCCTCAAGGAAGTGACTGCAACAAGGAAAGCCACCTTCCAAGAAAGTAAAGAAAGGCTAGCAGAAACCATAGGCTCAAAAGGTTTATGCTGAAGAGCCTCCAAAACAAGGTTGAGCCGCCAAGGAGACACGGGTGCCTTCCGCGGCGGAAACTTACGAGATATACCTCGGAAAAAGGAGAGCACGTCTCTATTTGAAGCAATGGTTCTCCGGAACAATAAGGACAGAGCAGAAATCTGACCTTTCAGAGTGCTGACTGCCAAACCCTTGTCTAGCCCATGCTGCAGAAAAGCCAACAGGTTGGGAATGGAAAATTTTCTCGGGTTCCGAGAGGACCCCAAACACCACGAAAAGAAGGTTTCCCAAATTTTGTGGTAAATCCTAGTAGTAGCCGGACATCTTGCAGCACGAAGAGTAGCAATGACCTCGGCTGAGAAACCTCTACGGGTCAAGATTTCGGTCTCAAGAGCCACGCCGTCAAACGCAGGGACATCAAGTCCGGATGACAAACGGGCCCCTGAGTCAACAAGTCCGGTTGAAGAGGGAGTGGAAAAGGAGGTGCCGCCAACAGCGACATTATTGTCGAGAACCACACCCTTCTTGGCCAGTCTGGAGCTATCAAAATAGCTGGAATTCTCTCTAGTCTGATCCGACGCAGTACTAGAGGAAGTAAGGATATCGGCGGGAATACATAGATCAGCTCGAACTGATCCCACTGAGCCACTAGAGCATCCACCGCCACCGCCTTCGGGTCCTTGTACCTGGACATGAATGTCGGTAACTTGGCATTGGACCTGGAAGCCATCAAATCCACTTGGGGGGTTCCCCAGCGAGAGCACAGTAGTGCAAAAACTTCCGGGTGGAGGCTCCATTCCCCGGGATCCATCCTTCTGCGACTGAGAAAGTCCGCTGTAATATTCTGAACCCCTGGAATGTGAATCGCCGAAATGGCTGGTACACTGGCCTCTGCCCAAATCAGAATTCGGGACACCTCTACCATGAGTCTGGAACTCCTTGTCCCACCTTGGTGATTGATATACGCGACAGCCGTCGCATTGTCTGTCTGCACTCGGACTGGCAGACCGCTCAAAGGGACCGTCCAATGTTGGAGGCAAAGGAAAATCGCCCTCAATTCCAGGATGTTGATCGGAAGAAAAGACTCTTCCGATGACCATACCCCCTGAATCCAGAGATTGTTCCAAACACCCCCCCAGCCCGTCAGGCTGGCATCGGTGGTTATGACTGACCACTTCGGAGGGAGGAAAGACTTCCCCAGGGAGAATGCCCCTGGACGTAACCACCATTCTAGAGAATCCCGCACCGCGCGAGAAATGGTGACACTGCAATCCAGCGATTGCGACTGGTTCCATCGACTCAAGATGAACCTTTGGAGAGTCCTGGAATGGAACTGGGCAAAAGGAATTGCCTCCATGGACGCCACCATCAGTCCCAGAAGACGCATACACTTCCGTAGGAACATTGCCGTTGAGGATTTCATAATCTGTACATGTCGAAGAAGACATGACTGTTTGTCTGGTGGTAGGGAAACTACCGACCGAAACGTGTCGAGATGCATTCCCAAAAAGAGGATTGTCCTCGATGGTTCCAGGGACGACTTCTCCCAATTGACCAGCCAACCGAAGTCCTTCAGAAACTGAAGAGACAAATCCCGAGCCGTCAACGCCTCCTCCTCCGAGGAAGCCATGATCAAAAGATCGTCCAGATAAGGGAGAATCGTAATCCCCTGTCTTCGAAGGATTGCCATGAGGGGCGCCAGAATTTTTGTAAAGACCCTTGGCGCTGAGGCTAAGCCGAACGGCAGAGCCACGAACTGGTAATGATTCTGACCTATGGCAAATCGAAGAAAGCGCTGATGAGCCTTTCCGATGGGAATATGCAAATAGGCGTCGCGAATGTCGATTGACACCAGAAAATCGTTCTGTGACAGAGCTGCCACAACGGAACGAAGCGACTCCATGCGAAATTTCCGGGCATGGACATGCCGGTTTAATCGCTTGAGATCCAGAATCGGGCGAAATTTGTTCTCCTTTTTGGGAACTATAAAAAGGTTGGAATAAAAACCTTTCCCTCGGTCCTCTGACGGAACCGGTATCACTACACCCTTTTGTAGCAGAGATTCGACCTCTCGCTGTAGAGCGACAACAAGCTCGGGTTCCGACGGAACGTGAGATTGACAAAAAACATTTGGGGGTCGAGAAGCAAACTCTATGAAATAGCCCGCCGACACTATCCGCGTTACCCAGGAATCTGGAACGCGAGCCATCCAAGTCTCCTTGAAAAGAAGCAGGCGACCCCCCACTCGAGAATCCTCGAGTGGACCCCTGGCGTCAATCCGACTTTGCGGGCTTCTTGTCAAGTTCCCGCTTGTCCTGGCGGAAACTCTGCTTCCAGGGAGTACGAGTTTTCTGAGAGGATTTCTTTCCTGAGAAGGAAGGACGACCCGATCCCCACGAGGAGTGACTAGATCGTCCTCGGCCCCGAAAGGACCGCCGACCACTATAGACACCAGGCTTACTGGACACCGAGGCCATGGCCCTACGCTGTGGTAATGCTGATTCCTTCGCCTTAGCCTTGGAAATCAGCTCTGTGAGGTCGGATCCAAAAAGATGGCCACCCTTGTAAGGTAAGGCCAACAACCCTTGTTTGGAAACTGCGTCCCCGGCCCACTGTCTGAGCCATAAAGCTCTTCTGACTGTGACCGCTGAAGCTTGCGCTTTGGCCAGCAGAGATGCCGTATCCAGACCGGCATCAAAGATATAACAGGCTGCCGTTTCTAACCATTCACAAGTTTCCCGTATCTCAGATAACGGAGATTCATTTTGCAACTCCGTCTTCAGACGTGCCAACCAGCTTAGAGAAGCTCTAGCAGCACACATGGATCCTAGCACTGCTCGAAATCCATGACCCGCAGCCTCATAGCTTGCTTTTGCCGCCAATTCTGTTTTTCTATCCAAAGGCTCCTGTAAGCTCGCTTTCCCCTTAATAGGGAGTAGTGAGGATTTACTAAGCTGAGATAAAGACACATCCACTTCAGGAGCAGAAGTCCAATTAGCCTTTAACTCCGCAGAGCAAGGATAAAGTGTATCAAAGAAATGCGTTCCATGAAAACGCTTATCTGGACACAGACGTTCCTCCTCTATTACACCATTAAGCTCATCCAGAGCTGGCAATGTTGTGCGCGAAGCACGGGACTCCTGGAACATGCGTGCTGATTTACCAGGACGACTAGTTACCTCCTCCGGTAACTGTAATATATCTCTCATGGCTTCAATTAATGCCTCCGTACGCTTCGCCATAGAGGAACGCCCCTGCGGCTCGTCCGCATCTGAATCGGATATTTCTCCATCCGAATATAAAGGGGAACTCTGCCCAATATCAGATACGTCTGACTCGCTCCGTGTAGAGGCCGGTAACGGCCTGCGTCGCTTCCTCTGAGAGGAATTAGCAGACACATATTGACCTAAAAGGTCAGACAAGTTGTTGATCGATCGAGCGATATCGTCCAATTTTCCACCGCTGTCGACCGCAGCGCTAGACGCTGTGGAGGTCTGCGTATCTGATTGCCGTAATGGCACTGGGAAATGGTCCGCGGCATCTGAACTCTGTTCAGACATGTCTCACCTGTATGAGCAGGTCAAAGCGGTAATACCAGCAAAAACTATGCGGTTTTTTTTGTTTTTGTTTTTTTTTTTAAACGCTGAAGGGTTAACGCTCCACCAAGCAGGGTACCCCAGCGGTATTCAGTCAAAAAATTTAGCTGGTAGAAATAACCCTCAGAGGGGTTAATATTGCAAACTCACCACAATATATATATTTGTGAGCCCCAGCCAATTTTTATGTCTCTAATGAGACTGCAGCTGCAGGATAGCGATCGCTGCGCTGCAGGGTGAAGAATCAGCACTCACCCAGCTGGCCGTGGTGTCTTATGAGGAGAGGAGCGGTCTGAGGAGCCCAGGAGCCTGTGTAATGGCCGCCACAGTGAGGGAGTCGCAGGAGAAACGCCAGAGCGCGCGTCTTCCTGCTCAGAAGACCGGGAATAGTTAGGCCACGCCCCCCCGCCAGCTCGAATATTGAGCGCGAACTCCCCCGCTCCTGCTCCCTCTCTGTCCTGCAGGTATCTGCCTGCGGACAAAAAATCACCACATCTACTTGTAACAGCGCTGTCACAGCAGTGCTGAAGCATACTGACATACAAGTAATAGCGCTGTCACCGCAGCGCTGAAGCATACTGACATACAAGTAATAGCGCTGTCACCGCAGCGCTGAAGCATACTGACATACAAGTAATAGCGCTGTCACCGCAGCACTGAAGCATACTGACATACATGTAATAGTGCTGTCACAGCAGCACTGAAGCATACTGACATACATGTAATAGCGCTGTCACAGCAGCACTGAAGCATACTGACATACATGTAATAGCGCTGTCACCGCAGCGCTGAAGCATACTGACATACATGTAATAGCGCTGTCACAGCAGCGCTGAAGCATACTGACATACAAGTAATAGTGCTGTCACAGCAGCGCTGAAGCATACTGACATACATGTAATAGCGCTGTCACCGCAGCGCTGAAGCATACTGACATACAAGTAATAGCGCTGTCACCGCAGCACTGAAGCATACTGACATACATGTAATAGCGCTGTCACTGCAGCACTGAAGCATACTGACATACAAGTAATAGCGCTGTCACCGCAGCACTGAAGCATACTGACATACATGTAATAGCGCTGTCACAGCAGCACTGAAGCATACTGACATACATGTAATAGTGCTGTCACAGCAGCACTGAAGCATACTGACATACATGTAATAGTGCTGTCACAGCAGCACTGAAGCATACTGACATACATGTAATAGCGCTGTCACAGCAGCACTGAAGCATACTGACATACATGTAGTAGCGCTGTCACAGCAGCACTGAAGCATACTGACATACAAGTAATAGCGCTGTCACAGCAGCACTGAAGCATACTGACATACATGTAATAGCGCTGTCACAGCAGCGCTGAAGCATACTGACATACATGTAATAGCGCTGTCACAGCAGCACTGAAGCATACTGACATACATGTAATAGCGCTGTCACAGCAGCGCTGAAGCATACTGACATACAAGTAATAGCGCTGTCACAGCAGCACTGAAGCATACTGACATACAAGTAGTAGTGCTGTCACAGCAGCACTGAAGCATACTGACATACATGTAATAGCGCTGTCACAGCAGCACTGAAGCATACTGACATACATGTAGTAGCGCTGTCACAGCAGCACTGAAGCATACTGACATACAAGTAATAGCGCTGTCACAGCAGCACTGAAGCATACTGACATACAAGTAATAGCGCTGCTCATTCAGACGCTAAAGCACTCACACATTATTATAATCAAAAATTTGTGTGGAGTACTCACCAGCCAAGGCGCCACAGGGACCCTCAGGGGTTTCTGGCGCTGTGCCCATGCTTCCCCCAGGGCGAAGAACGCAGTGACCGCACGTGTGGTTTGCGTCCCGCCAGGGAAACTCTCCTCATCCCCCAGGGCCGGCAAGATTCTGCAGGGACCATTATGTAGTTACAGATCCGCCAAGGGAGAGGCTGGTGAAATACACTGATAAACATGTAGTAGCGCTGTCACCGCAGCGCTGAAGCATACTGATATACATGTAATAGCGCTGCCATCAGACGCTAAAGCACTCACACATTAATAATAAAATTTTGTGTGGAGTACTCACCAGCCAAAGCGCCACAGGGACCTCAGGGGTTTCTGGCGCTATGCCCATGCTTCCCCCAGGGCGAGGAACGCAGTGACCGCACGTGTGGTTTGCGTCCCGCCAGGGAAGCTCTCCTCTCCCCAGGGCCGGCAAGGATTCTGCAGGGACTTTGAGTAAATACAGATCCGCCAAGGAGAGGTTGGGGTACAGCAGCGCTGGTACCCCTGAGACCTCTAGACCAACTAATGATCCAAGTCTCCTGTCCGAATATAAAATAATAAAATCTTCTGAGGAGCTGCATTAGCAGCGACCATCCTCTGGACTCAAATCTTAGACTGGAGCTGAGTAGGAGGAGCCGAGCTGGAGGGGCCAGCCAGTCAGCACTCTTTTGATCTGAGGTGACATCCTGATCTGGGGCTCCGCCTACCATCAGTAATGAATACTGTGGCTCTCTTCCTTCCATCTGCAGCTGAAATATATATATATATATATATATATATATATATATATATATATATATATATATAAAGGGAAAAAAAATTGTGTGGTTTTGATAGATGTGTTTAAGCCAGGTGGCTTTTGTGTTTCTTTTTGGGCGATGGAGCAGAGTTTTCTTTGTCAGGTTTGGTGTGAAGTGGGTATGTGTGTATTAATAAAATGTTTCTTCTCTCCTTGGATGAGGTAACCTGGGGAGAGGAGATCTGGAGGATCAAAAAGTGAGATGAAGTCGGCTGCCATTCTAGGCTGAAGTCGCCTGCCTTTCTCAGATCGCAGCCACTAAGCAGCTTGAGGCTGGGCAAGTCAGGAATGGGAGACCGCTGGAATCCTGGTGCAGCATCAGAGAGAAAGATGGAGGAGGAAGCTTCTCTGAGGAAGAAGACAGAGTTTGTTTTGTGGGGGGTTGCTTTGAATGGGGGCAGTTATGCTGGACTCGGACTTTTGCTTGGACTGGGGGGGTAATGTTGGACTCGGACGGTTGTTTTGCTGGGGTTTGGATTTTTGTTCTTTATTAATTGTAAGTTTTGTATTTTTAAAATAAGAGTTCACTACTTACAGATTTATACAGCCACCACTATGGGGAGCTCGCTACATACAGATTTATACATTCACCACTAGGAAGAGCTCACTACTTACAGATTTATACAGCCACCACTAGGAGGAGCTCACTACATACAGGTTTATACCGTTGGTCACTGAGGAGGAGCTGCAGATCCACAGCTCAGGGGGAGAATCTGTCCACAGGACGACTATTATTCGTATACTCCACAAATCTGCCCTTTATCAAACAGGATCAAGAAAGAGATTTCTGAAAGCTATAAGAAGTCCCATGTCAGAGACACAGCGAGCATGTGGAAAAAGGTGTTCTGGTCAGATGAAACTAAAGTAGAACTGTCACGTACCCGCTTCTCAGCACGTGACTTGGGCTTGCACCTACAAGGGTTAATCTATCTCCTCTCACTCAGTCCAGCATTCACCCTCTCTCCTATACTGCAATGGGAGTATAAATCACACCCCAACACCGACCACGCTTCATACATGCTGCCACCAATCACCGAACACACGGGCGATGAGTCCCGGAAGTACTACTACTACTATATGCAAATCACCAGGATCACACACTCTAAGGCTATGGACTCTTGGAGCTTACAAGGTTCAAACTTATTAAAGTTGTAAGCTTTAATAGAAAAGGTAGAGTGCTTATAATAAAAGGGTATAAAAAATATGGAAATAAAAAAATGACATACAAATATGCAAAACAGTGATAAAATAAAAGGGGGAAAACTTACAGAGATATCTAAACTTTGCAGTCTGGTATTCTGCTCCCTGAGGGGGGACGAATATGAAATGGCTCACATCAGCTTAGTTGTCCCTCAGTCTGTGAACAACCTTCTATGTGTAAAGACCTAATTTATAGATTTCTGGTAATATTCTAGTTTCTGGTTGGTGACTGGACCATGGCTACTTTACCAATGAATACATTATTTTTCTCTAGAAAAATATTTAGAGTTGAGAGTCCTCAGTGGTTGATACCTTTTAATGGCTAACTGAAAAGATGGTAACAAATTGCAAGCTTTCGAGACTACTCAGGTCTCTTCATCAGGCTGAACTAATACAAAATCTGAAGAATCACATATTTATACACAAAAACACAGAAAAAATGCAATAGGTAAGACAAGTGACGTGAAGCAGAATAGTCATTATGGCAGAGGGATGAGCATAAATATTGGAACAGTTCATAGATAAGGAGAGAAAGTTTTATTACCCTCTGATTGGGGTCTGGTAATGTTTTGTGATGTTGTCACAGGGTATTTGGAGTAAATTCCTTAATTGATGTAATAGGCCATAAAACCATGTGACAGGTTCATTCCAGCATTAAGAGTGTCAAAGGTCACCATCAATTTGTATTCGCAAATTCTTCTCTGTCTCTGAGATGTGAATCTGCTTCTTAGTACCAGTATTTTCATATCTGACATGCTATGATCAGGGGAGCAAAAATGTTTTGCCACAGGTAGATCCATTCTTTTTTCTCTTATTGTGTGGCGATGAGAATTCATCCTTGTTCTCAGTTTTTGCCCGGTATGTGATTCTTCAGATTTTGTATTAGTTCAGCCTGATGAAGAGACCTGAGGAGTCTCGAAAGCTGCAATTTGTTACCATCTTTTCAGTTAGCCATTAAAAGGTATCAACCACTGAGGACTCTCAACTCCAAATATTTTTCTATCTACTGGCTAACACGGTACGAAGATACACATCTTTACTGTATCATTATTTTTCTCTAAACACTCTTGGTGTAACCTTTCTTTCTCATAGTAAATAGAAATTGTCAGGTTGCAATTTTGCATATTAGTTCAAAGGAGTCAGAAGGTGTGAAATGTTTCCAATTCTGTGTGTGTCAGGAAGGCACCCTGGGGCCCGAGACCTTAAAGGGTATGCCACACTAAACAACATCGCTAACGGGATCGCTAAAAAACGTCACTATTTAGCGATCCCGTTAGCGATGTTGTTGTGTGCGGCATGCAGCAACGACGTGGCCCCTGCTGTGATCTCGTCCGTCGTCCTGATCGTTCCGGACCCTATTCTGATCGTCGGCGTCCCGCTGGGTAAGTATATATCGCTGAGTGTGGCACCTTTTTTAGCGATTTAGCGGTACTTTTGTACCGCTAAAGTCGTTAAGGAGATCGCTAACCGCGATAGCGTCCTTAACGACATCGCTAAATGTGGCCGACACTAGCGATATTGTAAACGATCCCGCTAGCGATCTCATTAGTATGCGACGCTAACGAGATCGTTAGCGGGATCGTGTAGTGTGGCAGTACCTTAAGACCAGGAAAGCTGTCTTTTCTCAGGATAACATATGTCATGACCTTTGTGAAGAGATGCAGACTAGAAAAGATGCTAATTTACTGCTGGTCATTAGGGTTGAGCATTCCGATACCGAAACACGGTTCCGATACCTGAAATCCAATGTAAGTCTATGGGAACAAAATATCGGAAGTATTTACTTCCGATATTTTGTTCCCATAGACTTACATTGGATTTCAGGTATCAGAATGCTCAACCCTACTGGTCATACATCTTACAAATACATATTTTCACTACAAGAGTAAATGCAAAACGCTATGCCTGGTGGAAAACGAACACTGCTCATGACCATGAAAACATCCAACCCACCGTCACAAATGGTGATGGCAGCATCCTGCTGTGGGGAGGCTTTTCTTCAGCAGGGACAGGGAATCTAGTGAGAGGTGAAGAGAAGATGGATGGAGCTAAATACATGGCGATCCTGGTGTTTCATAGATGTCATTTTAAAATCTATAAGCCCTTTCATAGTGAATATTGAAGCAAGGCTAAGACACTCGAGATGACCCCGATACAGGAGGACCCCCTGCTGTGAACAGGTGAAGTGTATTATCTAATGGATCACAGACCAAGCATGGCTGACACAAGAATGGGAAAGGCGGCAGATTTATGACCAGTGGAGATAACTCGTTGTAACGAATGGAAGCGGAGGCAGAGGTGGTGAAGTTCACATTCGTATTTGTTTTTTAATGTGGAACCTCGAGACCGCGGTCCGGGGGCTCCGAAGGGGTCGTAACTAGTGAGCCCCGGGTACCCGTAGTAAGGTCCCTCGAACAGGACCAGAATGGAATACCCGGAGAACACAGGTGCTACCTCCAGTTAGACCCCGGACACGTGGCAGCTGTCCCAGAGGGACCAAAAGGGTAACAAGTATTTACAGAGTCCGTGGAAAGTTCTTGACGGAGAAGGGTAAGGTCCTGGTCCAGAACGGATGGTAGAAGGCTGGCTTCAGTGACCTTGTCACGGTCCACGGGTACGGATGGCGGAACGGGATGACACTTGCGCCAGTAATAGCCAAGATTGTCCAGATTAGCCAGATACGGGTTAGCAATGATCTGAGGAGACAAACAGTATCAGCGAGGCACAGAGACTGCAGACGCAGCGCAGACAGAACAGGCACAGAACTGGATGTAGCAATGATAGAACACGTTGCTCCGGCACTCCCCTAATGGTAGAGTGACCAGATATAGTACTGAGTGCGCAGCCATTGGTTAATTAGCTATTTCAAAAAATGCACGCTACCCCTTTAAGAGAGGCGGTGGGCGCGGCCTCGCGTCCTAAGCCGACTGTCTGGAGGCCTGCCAGCAGCGTGCCAGGAAGTGGAGAAGGACTCAGGACGCCGGAGAGCAGATGGGACAGGAGACCCCAGCCCATGCACAGACCGCCGCAGAGGGACAGCCCGAGGAACAGGTGAGTGAGCAGAACGGAGTGCAGAGGCAGCGCTGGGACCGGGTGTAACACTCGTCAGTCAAGTGCTTAATTGTCCAGACCATTGGAGGTTTGTGTACTGTTGTGTCCTGACAAACTGGTGGATATTTTGCACAGGGGCGGTGTGGGGGGGGATATTTTGCACGGGGGGGGGATATTTTGCACGGGGGGGGGATATTTTGCACAGGGGCGGTGTGGGGGGGGGATATTTTGCACAGGGGCGGTGTGGGGGGGGATATTTTGCACAGGGGCGGTGTGGGGGGGATATTTTGCACAGGACGGTGTGGGGGGATATTTTGCACAGGGCGGTGTGGGGGGGGATATTTTGCACAGGGGCGGTGTGGGGGGGATATTTTGCATGCTGGCGGTGTGGGGGGATATTTTGCACAGGGGCGGTGTGGGGGTGGATATTTTGCATGCTGACGGTGTGGGGGGGATATTTTGCACAGGGGCGGTGGGGGGGGATATTTTGCACAGGGGCGGTGTGGGGGGGATATTTTGCACAGGGCGGTGTGGGGGGGATATTTTGCACAGGGGCGGTGTGGGGGGGGATATTTTGCACAGGGGCGGTGTGGGGGGGATATTTTGCACAGGGGCGGTGTGGGGGGGATATTTTGCACAGGGGCGGTGTGGGGGGATATTTTGCACAGGGCGGTGTGGGGGGGGATATTTTGCACAGGGGCGGGTGGTGGGGGGGATATTTTGCACAGGGCGGTGTGGGGGGGATATTTTGCACAGGGGCGGTGTGGGGGGGGATATTTTGCTCAGGGCGGTTGTGGGGGAAACATCTTCAATGCTTTAAAATTTATATCCTCAAAACTAGGCGGAGTCACACTGGCGACAAAATCGGACGACTGCAATGCGATGAAATATCGTATTGCAGTCTGCCCTATGTTATCTATGGAGCAGCTCCCAGTATCAGATTTTTTGTGGTCCGTTTTAAACGTCCGTGTACAATCGCAGCATGCTGCCACTGTCACCGATTGTGGGTCGACTATCGCCAATGCAAGTCTATGGGAGCGATGAAAATCGGATTACAAACGGACCACACTGTGTGACTTGCGATGAAATCGCACCGGTGTCCTTTAGAAAAGCCGGCAATTCATCCCCGGCTATACTGTAAAATCACACTGACAGCTTTAATAAAGAATAGAAAGAATAGATATATACACATAGAACACATATATATATATATATATACATGTAATTGTGACATCTAATATATATATATATTTATAGTTCCTAGACTTCTACATACTGTAATAGCCGCTAATTCAATTGCCGGGTTTTGTGAAATCACAGAAGCCGACATGAAATGATACATTGTTTCCACACATTTAACCATGTAATTTCATGTATTTTTATATATATGTTTGAAACATACAATTACATGAGTGTATTTGTGCAAAATTTCAGACATGTAGGGGTTAATTAAAGGTGTAATTTCGTTGAAAAAAAATGCGTGGGCTCCCGCTGTATTTTCTCCACCAGACAGACAAAGCAAAGCGAGTGGGGGCAGATAATAATAGCCTAGGGAGGGTACATTTTTTTTGTGCCCCCCCTGGCTACTAACATCTGCCCCCAGGCACCCCAGAAAGGGCACATCTATAATTAGATTCGCCCTTTCTGGCACTTTGCCCGTCTATTCCCATTGCCCTGTAGCGGTGGCGAATGGGTTAATCTCACCTTACTGTCACCTTGCAATTGAAAGGTGACCTTAAGGTAGGTTAATAATTGATAGCTGTCAATTAGACAACTATCAATTATTAATCCTATTGAAGTAAATAAAAAAACACACACACTTTAAGAATAAATAATTTTAATGAAATAAAAACACATTTTTTTGACCATATTTTATTTTACACTTAATCCGTGCGAAGCCATTGATCTCCTAAAATAAAGAAAAAAAAATAAAACAACATTATTCTTACCTATTCCGCTGATCTGTCACGTCCCACGCTGTAATCCTTCACAAAGGGTTAACTAGCTTTGAGCCAAGCAGTGCAAGTAATCCTGCGTGCTCAGCTCAAAGCTCATGAATGAATAAGTTCCTCTCCTGGTGACAGGAGAGGATGTGTTTCATGAATGAAGCTTAATTGATTGTGTCCACTTTCCCTTTAGGTCAGGTCACTACAGTTAAATTGCCAATAAATCAATTAAGCTCCATTCATGAATCTATTCCTCTACTTTCGCTGGGAGAGGAACTTATTCATTCAGGGGAATACAGGTCTGAGACAGCATTATTAGCTCTCTGCGACCTGTAACCTGTTAACCCTTTCTGATGGATTACACCGTGGGACCTGACTGTACATCGGATTGGTAAGTATAATTTTGCTTTTTTATTTTATTTTTATTACAGGAAATGGTTTTAGCAGGAAAATAAAATATGGTCAAAAACTGTGTGATTATTTCATTAAACTTATTTTTTATTAAACTGTGTGTGTTTGATTTTTCTTTCATACAATAGGATTAATAATTGATAGTTGTCTAATTGACAGCTCTCAATTATTAACCTGCCTTAAGGTCACCTTTCAATACTAAGGTGACAATAACGCCAGATTATTAACCCATTCGCCACCGCTACAGGGCAATGGGAATAGACGGGCAAAGTGCCAGAAAGGGCGAATCTAATTATAGATTTGCCCTTTCTGGGGTGTCTGGGGGCAGATGTTAGTAGCCAGGGGGGCACAAAAAAAATGTACCCTCCCTAGGCTATTATTATCTGCCCCCACTCGCTTGCTTTGTCTGTCTGGTGGAGAAAATACAGCGGGAGCCCACGCATTTTTTTTCAACGAATTTACACCTTTAATTAACCCCTACATGTCTGAAATTTAGCACACATATACTCATGTAATTGTATGTTTCAAACATATATAAAAATACATGAAATTACATGGTTAAATGTGTGGAAACAATGTATCATTTCATGTCGGCTTCTGTGATTTCACTGAAGCCGGCAATTGAATTAGCGGCTATAACAGTATGTAGAAGTGTAAGAATTATAAATATATGTATATATATGTCACAATGACATGTATATATATATATATATGTGCTCTATGTGTATATATCTATTCTTTCTTTTGGCATTTAAATACTATTCTTTTGGATCCATTATATGTCAGTTTTGCAAGCCTGCGAGAAAATCTCACAAGTCGGATGAAAATCGGATGTTACAAGGTACACACACATGCGATTAAATCGCATCTTTGAAGGAAAATCGGATGCCAGAAGGATGTGTGATGTTTTTATTTTGATCCGATTGTCGACCGTCTAAAACGGACCGATTTTTTGTGGTTGTGTGTGACTCCGGCCAAATACTCAAAACTTGGTTCTGATGACATATTAATGTACTGATGGTGGTTTTGGTGATGTATTCCTGTAAGTACCCCTTTACATTTTTTGCGTCCTTTGGGATTGGTTCAGTATGACATTGCAGCACTTGGACCAAAAAATATTGTGCCCAGTCACAAGTTCAGACCGAAATCCCAATGAGAACCTGTGATAAGACTTGAAAATTTATGATCACAGATGTCCCGCTCCAGTCTCATTGAACGAGAGCAAGTGTGCAAAGAAGACGGGCAAAATGTCACCTGTGGATGTGTAAAGCTGGGAGAGAGACTGCAGCAGTAATTGCAGCAAAAGGTGGTCCTACAAAGCATTGACTCAGGGGGCTGAATACAAATGCACCTCCAATTTTCAGTTTTATATTTTTAAAATAGTTAGAAAACCATAAAATCACAATAAAAACATTTACGTTACTGAGTGTAAAGCAAAACAATATAAAAAGTTCATGGGGTATAAACACTTTTTCAAGGCTGTACCTTAGAGGGCTGATACATCAAGACTGATGTAGGGCACACTTGTGTATGCCAGTGTTGCTGGAGTACAGGAGGAACCCATTTAGAGGCATATTCCTCTTAATGAATTCCGCGCTGCTGCTGAGTGGCGTGCTCCTCTGTGACCTGTGCCAGAAATGCTACTCCAGGTAAAAATGTGTGGTCTGTCATTTCATTAAAATACTTTATTTTATGTGTGTGTGTTTATTTAACCCTTTACAAACTTCAGGATTAGTGATGGATAGGTGTCTGATTGACACCTCTCCATTACTAAGCCAGGCTTAATGTCACCTTACAATACAAGGGTGACATTAACCCCTTTTTACCCCATATGCCACCACTTCAGGGCAGTGGGAAGAGAGTGGCTGGGACCAGATGTTTTTAGTTGGTCACAGACATCTATAAATTGAACTGTTCTGCAATGGTTTACTGTATGTAAACCATGTCTCCTATCCTATTCTGCAATGATTTTACTGAAGCCGATGAATTAATACCTATTCTGCTATCTCTCTATGAAATATATATATATAATATATATACCTATACTATGTGTATATATCTATTCTATTGTAACCTGTCAGTGTGATTTTACATTATAGCCGGGGATGAATTGCCGGCTTTTCTCAGGACACCGATGCGTATTTCTCGCAAGTCACACTGATGGTCCGTGTGGTGTGCAAATTTTTCTCTCACCCATAGACTTGCATTGGAGAGTCTCGTCCGATATACGGTGCAAATCACAGCATGCCGCGATTTTACTCGCAAAAGAAAAAAAAAAATCGGCTGCTGGGAGCCGCCCCATAGATTAACATTGGTCCGAGTGCAATGCGATTTTTTTTTCTCGCAAAGCACTCGTCCGTATTCCTCTCTAGTGTGACGCCGGCCTAATACATAGACTCCGAAACCTGCAGATCGTGAATGCGGAGTCTGGGGGCTTTCTTACACTCTCGTGTGGTGATATAATGTATACCAAAACAGAGATTAATCTGCTTAGTCATATTGGACTGCTATTGTTTTGAACCTTCTCTATTATCTTGATTGTTTTACCTTTTTCCCTTTGATCTTGTGTCTCTTTCTCCATGCCGGTCTTTATCTTGTATCTCTGTATCCCATCTTCCTACTTTCTCTCCTATCTTTTGCCTCTGGCTCCAGTGTCTTATAAATAATAATAATACTCTTTATTTTTAAATAGCGCCAACATATTCCGCAGGCTTTACAGTTTGCTCACGTTATCATCATGGACATATGTACATTTCTGTGTTGCCCTCCTGATGTGACCCATGGAGTCAGGATGGTTGTCTCCTCACCTTTAAGGTCTGGACTGTGTGGAAAGCTCTGCCACATTGTGTCAGGGAAAAAGCCCACAGACGGGGTCAATGTGCGAGTTCACACCTGCATCCACCACCAGACGCGAGTCTGTGATCCCATCATCAGCCTCAGAGCTCGGAGATTCTCATCATCACCAGAGGATGAGGCCTGGCAGCCCTCAACCCTATACAGCACCAAGGCACGGATAAAGAAAGTCAGATTGGTGGAAGTAATCTGCAGCCTGTCACACCTCACAGCTGAGAGGGTGTTACAGTGTATCCATAGAAATGTCCTCTGTGAACTGAACGGACACACTGTAACAAGCCTTCAGCTTTGAAAGTATTAGATAAAAACATTTATCCAGTGTAGACAAAGATGTCACCATTTACTGAGAGCCCAGATCCCGAAACACAACATTACCCACGATACAGGGAGGGCAAGAAACCAACATCTATTCCCGACCTTCCAAAGCCTCCTCCCAATGATGAACAGTTACCTGTGTGTAGAATTCCTGAAAGAATCCGCGGGCCCAGAACGCCACAACGCAATCAGCGTACCCACAACGCTGCACCGCGATCAACGTACCCACAACGCCGCACCGCGATCAGTGTACCCACAACGCCGCACCGCGATCAGTGTACCCACAACGCCGCACGCGATCAGCGCACCCACAACGCCGCACCGCGATCAGCGCACCCACAACGCCGCACCGCGATCAGCGTACCCACAACCCGCAACGCGATCAGCGTACCCACAACCCGCACCGCGATCAGCGCACCCACAACAGCCGCACCGCGATCAGCACCCACAACACCGCACCGCGATCAGCGTACCACAACGCCGCACCGCGATCAGCGTACCCACAACACCGCACCGCGATCAGCGTACCCACAACGCCGCACCGCGATCAGCATACCCACAACACCGCAACGCGATCACGTACCCACAACGCCGCACCGCGATCAGGCACCCACAACGCCGCACCGCGATCAGTGTACCCACAACGCCGCACCGCGATCAGGTACCCACAACGCCGCACCGCGATCAGCGCACCCACAACGCCGCACCGCGATCAGCGACCACAACGCCGCACCGCGATCAGCGCACCCACAACGCCGCACCGCGATCAGCTACCACAACGCCCCACGCGATCACTACCCACAACGCCGCACCGCGATCAGCTACCCACAACACCGCAACGCGATCAGCGTACCCACAACGCCGCACCGCGATCAGCGTACCCACAACGCCGCACCGCGATCAGCATACCCACAACACCGCAACGCGATCAGCGTACCCACAACCCGCACCGCGATCAGCGTACCCACAACGCCGCACCGCGATCAGCGCACCCACAACACCGCACCGCGATCAGCGTACCCACAACGCCGCACCGCGATCAGCATACCCACAACACCGCAACGCGATCAGCGTACCCACAACGCCGCACCGCGATCAGCGCACCCACAACCCGCACCGCGATCAGCGTACCCACAACGCCGCACCGCGATCAACGTACCCACAACGCCGCACCGCGATCAGTCGACCCACAACGCCGCACCGCGATCAGCGTACCCACAACGCCGCACCGCGATCAGCCACCACAACGCCGCACCGCGATCAGCGTACTCACAACGCCGCACCGCGATCAGCGTACCCACAACACCGCACCGCGATCAGCATACCCTCAGCAGAGCACCACAATCAGCATACCCTCAGCAGAGCACCACAATCAGCATACCCTCAGCAGAGCACCACAATCAGCATACCCTCAGCAGAGCACCACAATCAGCATACCCTCAGCAGAGCACCACAATCAGCATACCCTCAGCAGAGCACCACAATCAGCATACCCTCAGCAGAGCACACAATCAGCATACCCTCAGCAGAGCACCACAATCAATACCTCAGCAGAGCACCACATCAGCATACCCAGCAGAGCACCACGATCAGCATACCCTCAGCAGAGCACCATGAGCAGCGTTCCAACAGCAGAGCACCACAATCAGCATACCCTCAGCAGAGCACCACAATCAGCATACCCTCAGCAGAGCACCACAATCAGCATACCCTCAGTAGAGCACCACGATCAGCATACCCTCAGCAGAGCACCACGATCAGCGTGCCAACAGCAGAGCACCACAATCAGCATACCCTCAGCAGAGCACCACGATCAGCATACCCTCAGCAGAGCACCACGATCAGCATACCCTCAGCAGAGCACCACAATCAGCATACCCTCAGCAGAGCACCACAATCAGCATACCCTCAGCAGAGCACCACGATCAGCATACCTAGCAGAGCACCGATCAGCATACCTCAGCAGAGCACCACGATCAGCATACCCTCAGCAGAGCACCACAATCAGCATACCCTCAGCAGAGCACCACAATCAGCATACCCTGTTATGTTTCGGTAGCTGAGGAGTGCAAGTAAAAAAGGAAATACACCAGAGCAGTTGGAAACTATGAGATTGCAGTACCCTGACTAACCACCGCAACTAGAGGCAGCCGTGGAGCGTTCCTACGTTGGTCCTAGACGCCTCGTCACAGCCTGAGAAACTAACTACACCTAAAGATAGAAATAGGAAAGCTATCTGCCCCGGAGCAGAACCCCAAAGATAATAGAAAGCCCTCCAAACATGTAATGGCGGTTAGACAAGAGGAAATACTGACACAGAAAGAAAATAGTATGAGCAAACGCTGGGGCCCAAACTATCTAAATAGAAAAGGATAGGAAGGTACTTACTGCAATCTCAGAAAACCCTGAAAAAACACCAACTCTACTAATTTCAAAATCACCTGAGATCACACGACCTCTACCACCTAAATTAGTTCTCTGGTGTAACAAAAACAAAACAGCAGCCACTGAAAAAAAACTGGAAAAAGCAAAAGTACAAAACACAGTGGCTGGACTAAACTGAGAGGGCAAAAGCCCCCGGAGGGGACCCTGAAGGCCCCCACAGAAGTGCAGGACAAAATGCAAAAATATAGCAAAAACACAAAATAAGAAATTGTCTTATCTGATAGCAGGAGATGCAGACACGACACAGCAGGCTACAAGGGAAGCTGGAAAGAAGGATTCAGACCAGAACAATTGATCACCGGCAACCCTGATGGGAAAATGACTCCCTTATATAAGACCAATCAGTAACACCTGATTCCCAGTCCTCACAATCCTCACTAGTACCGCTTGTAACCACCAGAGGGAGCCTCTGCTCAGAACTCATCTCAAACCCATTCACAACAGTACCCCCCCCTTGAGGAGGGGTCACCGAACCCTCATTTGAGCAACCAGGTCGGTCAGGATGAGTTCTATGATACGCACGGATAAGTCTCCTAGCATGGATGTCCGAAGCAAACACCCAAGAATTGTCTTCCTGACCATAACCTCTCCATTTAACCAAATACTGGAGTCTTCGTCTAGAAAAACGAGAATCCAATATTTTCTCAACCACATACTCCAGATTGCCCTCAACCAAAACAGGGTCAGGAGGCACAGCAGCAGGAACCACTGGCTCAACAAACCTCTTCAACAAGGACTTGTGGAACACATTATGGATCTTAAATGTCCCTGGAAGAAGCAAACGAAAAGAAACAGGATTAATAATCTCCATGATCTTATAAGGTCCAATGAACCTAGGCTTAAATTTAGGAGATGCTACTCTCATAGGAATATTCTTTGAGGACAACCAGACCAAGTCCCCCACTCCAAACCGAGGACCATCAGTCCTATGCCGGTTAGCAAACCGCTGGGCCTTCTCCTGAGAGAGGGACAACTTCTCCACTACCTGGTCCCAAATCTGCTGCATACGCTCAACAACAGAGTCAACACCTGGACAGACAGAAGCCTCCGTCTGTCCTGAAGAAAATCGAGGGTGAAACCCAGAATTACAGAAAAACGGAGACATCAAAGTGGCAGAGCTAGCCCTATTATTAAGAGCAAACTCAGCCAAAGGCAAAAAAGAGACCCAGTCATCCTGATCAGCAGAGATAAAGCATCTTAGATAAGTCTCCAATGTCTGGTTTGTTCTCTCAGTTTGACCATTGGTCTGAGGATGAAATGCCGAGGAGAAAGACAATTGAACACCCAGTTTAGAACAAAAAGTCCTCCAAAATCTGGAAACAAACTGGACTCCTCTGTCAGACACAATGTTCTCAGGAATGCCGTGTAAACGAACCACGTGCTGAAGGAACAACGGCACCAATTCAGAGGAGGAAGGCAACTTAGGTAATGGCACAAGATGTATCATTTTGGAAAACCTATCACAAATTACCCAGATGGTGATCATTCTCTGAGAAACAGGAAGATCGGAAATGAAATCCATAGAGATATGGGTCCATGGTCTCTTGGGCACAGGCAATGGCATCAACAAACCACTAGAGCGAGAGCAAGGCTTGGAGCGAGAGCAAGTCCCGCAGGACTGCACAAATTCCCTGACATCGCGAGACAAGGTAGGCCACCAAAAGGACCGACTAACCAAGTCTCTGGTACCAAAAATTCCGGGATGCCCAGCCAATGCGGAACAATGAATCTCAGACATCACACTCTTTTTCCATTGGTCCGGGACAAACAATTTTCCAACAGGGCAGCGCTCGGGCCTATCCTCCTGACACCCCTCCAGAGCAAGTCTCAAATTGGGCGAGATGGCGGAAAGAACTACACCCTCCTTCAAAATAACAGAGGGATCAGATAGCTCAGGAGAGTCCGCAAGGAAACTCCTCGAGAGGGCATCCGCCTTAACATTCTTAGTGCCAGGAAGAAAGGAAACCACAAAATTAAAACGTGTGAAAAACAAGGCCCACCTGGCCTGTCTAGGATTGAGTCGCTTGGCAGATTCCAGATAGACCAGATTCTTATGGTCCGTAAGGACCACCACCTGATGTTTGGCTCCCTCCAGCCAATGTCTCCACTCTTCAAAAGCCCACTTCATGGCCAATAACTCCCGATTACCCACGTCATAATTACGTTCAGTAGGAGAAAATTTTCGAGAGAAAAAGGCACAAGGGTTACTTTTAGAGGTCTCTGGATCTTTTTGGGACAAAACGGCACCTGCCCCAATTTCAGAGGCATCAACCTCCACCTGAAATGGCAGAGAAACATCAGGCTGCCGTAGAACAGGAGCAGAAGTGAATCTCTGCTTAAGTTCCTGAAACGCAGAGACTGCCTCAGGAGGCCAATTCACCACATCAGAACCCTTTCTGGTCAAATCAGTTAATGGTTTAACAATAACCGAGAAATTACCAATAAATTTACGATAAAAATTGGCAAAACCCAAAAATCTCTGAAGAGCCTTTAATGAAGTAGGTTGGACCCAATCACAGATGGCCTGAACCTTGACCGGGTCCATTTCAATAACAGATGGGGACAAAATGAATCCCAGAAATGAGATCTTCTGTACGCCAAAAAGACACTTTGATCCCTTCACATACAGAGCATTCTCTCTCAAAATCTGGAATACAGTTCGAACATGTTTCACATGAGAGTCCCAGTCATTAGAAAAAATCAAGATATCATCCAAATAAACAATCAGAAACTTGTCCACAAAATCCCTGAAAATGTCATTCATGAAGGACTGGAAGACGGAAGGAGCATTAGTGAGCCCAAAGGGCATCACAAGGTACTCAAAATGCCCTTCAGGGGTGTTAAATGCCGTCTTCCATTCATCCCCGTGCTTAATGCGAATAAGGTTATACGCCCCCCTGAGGTCAAGCTTGGTAAACCAAGTAGCGTTTTTCACCCTGGAAAACAGGTCAGAAATCAAGGGTAACGGGTATTGATATTTCACAGTAATATTGTTCAAGAGACGATAATCAATACACGGCCTTAATGAACCATCTTTTTGGCCACAAAGAAAAAACCGGCACCTAAGGGTGAAGAGGATGGTCTGATATGACCCTTCTCCAATGATTCCTTGATATAAGACCGCATAGCGTCATGTTCAGGTACAGACAAGTTAAAAAGGCGACCTTTAGGGAATTTACTACCTGGCACTAATTCAATAGCGCAGTCATAGCTCCTATGGGGAGGTAAGGATGCAGATTTACTTTCGCTAAACACATCAGAAAAATCAAACAAAAAGTCAGGAACATCCTCAGCCTGGGGGAGGCAGAAAAAACAGGAGTGTTGGTATTAACACATTGGCAGCCCCAACTGGTTACAGACACAGATTTCCAATCCAAAACAGGATTATGAGACTGTAACCAAGGGAAACCCAGCACTATAATGTCATGCAGATTATATAGAACCAAAAATTTGCAGCACTCCTGGTGATCAGGTTCAACCCTCATTATCACCTGAGTAGAAAACTGGGGTTTATTCTCAGCCAAAGGGGTAGAATCGATCCCCAGTAAAGGAATAGACTTCTGTAGGGGTATCAAGGGAAACCCACAACGTTTAGCAAAATCATAATCCATCAGGTTAATAGCTGCTCCAGAATCAAGAAAGCCTGAGCAGAAAATGAGGACAGAGAGCATATCAGAGTGACA
Organism: Oophaga sylvatica; assembly: GCA_033576555.1. NCBI lineage: Eukaryota > Metazoa > Chordata > Amphibia > Anura > Dendrobatidae > Oophaga > Oophaga sylvatica. The sequence continues at coordinate 42,546 of JARQOD010005948.1, forward strand.
GTTAATAAAAACTTAGTCTGAACACTACCCAAGACAACTGAGCGTGCAAAATGTCTTCCCCGCTTAGGGCAGACTGAAATAGCATGAGAGGCATCACCACAGTAGAAACATAACCCATTGCGCTTTCGAAACTCATGACGCTGTGCCCCAGACACCACTCCATCACACTGCATGGGCTCAGCAGCTGGCTCACAAGGCAACACCACTCCACGCATACTTCTCCGCTCACGCAAACGTCTGTCAATTTGAATCGCTAATGACATAGAATCATTGAGACCAGAGGGGACAGGGAATCCCACCATAACATCCTTTACATTATCCGACAGACCCTTCCGGAAAAGGGCCGCCAAAGCGTCGTCATTCCACTTGGTCAGGACTGCCCACCTACGGAATCTCTGACAGTATAACTCAGCGTCATCAAGCCCTGATTTAATGCCAACAAGGCTTTTTCAGCTTGATCAGTGACATTAGGCTCATCGTACAATAACCCCAAAGCCTGAAAAAATGCATCAACATCACTCAAAACAGGATCCCCAGGTGTCAGGGAAAAAGCCCAATCCTGAGGATCGCCGCGCAGGAGAGAGATGATAATTTGAACCTGCTGCGCTGCGTTTCCTGAGGACTTAGATTTTAAGGCAAGAAACAATTTACAATTATTTTTGAAATTCTGAAACTTAGCTCGATCCCCTAAAAACAAATCTGGCATGGGGATCCTAGGTTCCACAACAGGCAACCTAGCAAGATATGCAGCAATACTCTGAACCTCAGTGGCAAGCTGATCCACACGGCCAGACAACTGTGCAAACTCCATTGAGAGAAAAAATCCTCCCCAGCACCCAGAGATACAGAGGGAAAAAAAAAAAAAAATGCAACAAACAGAAAAATATCTCTGACAACTTTTCTTCCTTCAAAATATTTTTTCCCTTCTGTGAGTACCATACAATTTTTATGGCCGGTGATACTGTTATGTTACGGTAGCTGAGGAGTGCAGGTAAAAAAGGCAATACACCAGAGCAGTTGGAATCTATGAGATTGCAGTACCCTGACTAACCACCACAACTAGAGGCAGCCGTGCAGCGTTCCTACGTTGGTCCTAGAAGCCTCGTCACAGCCTGAGAAACTAACTACACCTAAAGATAGAAATAGGAAAGCTATCTGCCCCGGAGCAGAACCCCAAAGATAATAGAAAGCCCCCAAACATGTAATGGCGGTTAGACAAGAGGAAATACTGACACAGAAAGAAAATAGTATGAGCAAACGCTGGGGCCCAAACTATCTAAATAGAAAAGGATAGGAAGGGCGCTTACTGCAATCCCAGAAAACCCTGAAAAACACCAACTCTACTAATTTCAAAATCACCTGAGATCACACGACCTCTACCACCTAAATTAGTTCTCTGGTGTAACAAAAACAAAACAGCAGCCACTGAAAAAAAACTGGAAAAAGCAAAAGTACAAAACACAGTGGCTGGACTAAACTGAGAGGGCAAAAGCCCCCGGAGGGGACCCTGAAGGCCCCCACAGAAGTGCAGGACAAAATGCAAAAATATAGCACAAAACACAAAATAAGAAATTGTCTTATCTGATAGCAGGAGATGCAGACACGACACAGCAGGCTACAAGGGAAACTGGAAAGAAGGATTCAGACCAGAACAATTGATCACCGGCAACCCTGATGGGAAAATGACTCCCTTATATAAGACCAATCAGTAACATCTGATTCCCAGTCCTCACAATCCTCACTAGTACCGCTTGTAACCACCAGAGGGAGCCTCTGCTCAGAACTCATCTCAAACCCATTCACAACAATACCCTCAGCAGAGCATCACAATCAGCATACCCTCAGCAGAGCACCACAATCAGCATACCCTCAGCAGAGCACCACAATCAGCATACCCTCAGCAGAGCACCACAATCAGCATACCCTCATCAGAGCACCATGATCAGACTACCAACAGCAGAGCACATAAATCAGCATACCCTCAGCAGAGCACCACGATCAGCATACCCTCAGCAGAGCACCACGATCAGCATACCCTCAGCAGAGCACCATGATCAGCGTTCCAACAGCAGAGCACCACAATCAGCATACCCTCAGCAGGGCACCACGATCAGCATACCCTCAGCAGAGCACCACAATCAGCATACCCTCAGCAGAGCACCACGATCAGCGTGCCAACAGCAGAGCACCACAATCAGCATACCCTCAGCAGAGCACCACGATCAGCATACCCTCAGCAGAGCACCATGATCAGCGTTCCAACAGCAGAGCACCACAATCAGCATACCCTCAGCAGGGCACCACGATCAGCATACCCTCAGCAGAGCACCACAATCAGCATACCCTCAGCAGAGCACCACGATCAGCGTGCCAACAGCAGAGCACCACAATCAGCATACCCTCAGCAGAGCACCACAATCAGCATACCCTCAGCAGAGCACCACAATCAGCATACCCTCAGAAGAGCACCACAATCAGCATACCCTCAGCAGAGCACCATGATCAGCGTTCCAACAGCAGAGCACCACAATAAGCATACCCTCAGCAGAGCACCACAATCAGCATACCCTCAGCAGAGCACCACGATCAGCGTACCCTCAGCAGAGCACCACAATCAGCATACCCTCAGCAGAGCACCACAATCAGTATACCCTCAGCAGAGCATCACAATCAGCATACCCTCAGCAGAGCACCACAATCAGCATACCCTCAGCAGAGCACCACAATCAGCATACCCTCAGCAGAGCACCACGATCAGCATACCCTCAGCAGAGCACCATGAGCTAGCGCCAACAGCAGAGCACCACAATCAGCATACCCTCAGCAGAGCACCACAATCAGCATACCCTCAGCAGAGCAC
>JARQOD010005949.1:0-45403 GCA_033576555.1 Oophaga sylvatica
TGTCTTACTGCCTCATCCTTGTCATTTTTCTCGAATTGGTGTACATGTACATCAAAGTAGTCTTCATTTTGATCGAAATCCAAGCAGGTACCCGGACACTATGGCTGCTTTTATACGGTGGACTGGCTCCAACATTCAATAAGACTTAAGATGCAATCGGGCACCTTGTCAAGGCCCAATCCTCTTTTCCCTCTGATATAATAATAATAATAATAATAATAATAATATATCTTTATTTATATGGCACCAACATATTCCGCAGCGCTTTACACTTTAACAGTTTCAAAACACAAGTCATAGGTAACGTTAACAATACAATAATTAAAGCAAAATAAGCCGACCCTGCTCGTGAGAGCTTACAATCTACAATGAGGTGGGGGAGATACAAAGTACAGGTGTGTATATATAATGGTGCATTTACAATGATGGTCCAGCCATCTTGAGGGAGTGAGGCATGGATGGAGGTAGTGAATGGGCTCCACATACACACTTAAACATAGAACGACTTTGTTTATTGAATGTGATAGGCCATTCTGAACAAATGTGTTTTGAGGGAGCGCCTGAAACCAGGCAAATTGTGGATAGTCCTAATTTCTTGTGGTAGAGCATTCAGAGGATTTGCGCAGCGCGGAGAAGTCTTGGAGTCGGGAGTGGGAGGTACGGATTACTGCAGAGGTTAGTCGAAAGTCATTTGCAGAGCGCAGCAGTCGGTTAGGCCGATAGATAGAAATGAGGGAGGAGATGTAGGGGGGTGCTGCACTGTGGAGAGCTTTGTGGGTGAGAACCAGTACTTTGAATTGGATCCTATAATGAATGGGCAGCCAGTGTAAGGACTGGCGAAGAGCGGATGCGTCCGAGTACCGATTAGCCAGATGGATGACCCTGGCTGCTGCATTAAGGATGGACTGGAGAGGGGATAGTCGAGTAATGGGAGGCCAAGTAATAGAGCATTGCAGTAGTCCAGGCGGGAGTGGATCAATGCTACAGTGAGGGTTTTGTTTGTTTCCATGGTGAGAAAAGGGCGGATTTTAGAGATGTTCTTTAGGTGTAGACGGCAAATATCTAACAAACAGGTCATGCTGGAGAGACTTGCACCTACTGCCACTCAGGGTCTTCAGCTCCTTTGTGAGAAACTAATGTTTGGCCAGCCAGTATATCAAATAAAGTTCATGAGAAATGGGAACTGTGGTTGGCTTCACTTTTGGTACTGGGTGCTAATACCAAACCATGGTGTGCCATTCAATGGATATTCCTGGCTGGTTGGAGACAAGCTCATTCCCACAGAAAAGTACCAGAAAGCTAAGGAGTAGTGTTGAGAGATACTGCTCGATATCTAAAAATATCGGATCGGAATGGTATCGCCGATATCACTAAATATCGGCGATATCCGATTCCGATACCGGAAGTCCCATGTAAGTCTATGGGAACAAAATATCGCAACTAAAAAAAACCTTTATTTCCTTGTAAACACTAAATATACACACATAGAATACATATATTATATATATATATATATTATATATATATATATATATATATATATATATATATATATATATATATATAACACACACATATACATGTCATTGTGATATATATATATACATATATGTATAGTTTATACACTTCTACATAGTAAAATATCCTCTGATTCAATTGCCGGGTAAAGCCGGCTTCTGTGAAAAGACAGAAGCACCCGACATGAAATGACACTTGGTGTACATAGGGTTAACCATGTCTTTTCATGTCCTTTGCTATCTGATTTGCACAAACAATTACATCAGTCTATGTGTGCAAAATTTCACACCTGTAGGGGTTAATTAAAGGTGTAAATTCGTTGTAAAAAAAACTGACTTTTTTGCTACGAATTTACACCTTTAATTAACCCCTACAGGTGTGAAATTTTGCACACAGACTGATGTAATTGTTTGTGCAAATCAGATAGCAAAGGACATGAAAAGACATGGTTAACCCTATGTACACCAAGTGTCATTTCATGTCGGGTTCTGCATTTTCACAAAAGCCGTCAATTGAATTAGCGGCTATTATACTATGTAGAAGTGTATGAACTATAAATATATATACACACACACATATATATATATATATTAATATATATATATATATAATATATATATATATATATATATATATATAGAGATAATATATCTATATATATAGAATATATATAGATATATATATATAATATCTCCATAAATATATATATATATATATATAATATATATATATAAGAGAGATCTATACTCTATCTCTCTCTATATATATATCTATCTATTATCTATCTATCTATCTATCTATATATCTATTAATTCTATCTCATCTATCTAACTATCTAATCTATTATAATATATATATAATACACACTAGCTGTAGTACCCGGCTTCGCCCGGGTTAATGTACTTAACTGTGCCCTCATCAGGATAGCAACATAGAAGGACAAAGCTGTGGCTGCTACTATATATATATCCTCCCACATACAGGTGATGTGACTTACATCAGTCATTACACCAACATTGGCCAAGCATAGTAACTGAAATCCTATTACCTCACACAAGCTTTCTTATACTGACAATGTCCTCTGTTGCCTATAGTAACCAAACAGAGCTCATATTAATGACCTATGGCAAAATAGAAGCTGAGCTGTGATTGGTTGCTATAGGCAGCCTGATAATTCTCCAGCCAACAGAAAACATTCCCCTCTGGCAGTATATATTACCTCACACATACAAATAATATACAGCTCATGTGACTGACATGTGGCTTATTTCCCTATATGGTCATATTAATGTCCTGTCGCAAAATAGAAGCTGAGCTGTGATTGGTTGCTATAGGCAGCCTGATAATTCTCCAGCCAACAGAAAACATTCCCCTCTGGCAGTATATATTACCTCACACATACAAATAATATACAGCTCATGTGACTGACATCTGTCTTATTTCCCTATATGGCAAATTTATAACAAATTGGTCTTGTAGTTTGGCTGGTTATTAATCAGATATTTATTTTTAAAAGATAAAAATACCAGACGTGTGTGTGTTTTTAATGCGCGCAATTTTGAACACGTGGGTTAAATTGTCGACTCAAAACACAGCCTATGATGCTCCCGGGGTCGAGACGTGCGGGTGTGCAAAATTTCATGCCCGTAAATGCAGATTCCTATGCCGGACATACACACAAGCATTCAGCTTTCTCCCCATTATGTAGATAGGGCCAAAATTGTTTGGCGATTTGGAACGTGCGGGGTTAAAATTTCCATTCAACACATAGCCTATGATGCTCCTGGGGTCGAGATGTGCGGACATGCAAAATTTCATGCCCGTAAGTACAACGGTGCAGATTCCTATCCCGGGCCAAAATTATTTGCCGATTTGGAATGCGCGGGGTTAAAATTTCGACTCAAAACCTAGCCTATGACGCTCCCGGGGTCGAGACGTGCGGGTGTGCAAAATTTCATGCCCGTAAATGCAGATTCCTATGCCGGACATACACACAAGCATTCAGCTTTCTCCCCATTATGTAGATAGGGCCAAAATTGTTTGGCGATTTGGAACGCGCGGGGTTAAAATTTCGATTCAAAACATAGCCTAGGACGCTTTCGGGGTCGAACGTGCGGGCGTGCAAAATTTCATGCCCGTAAGTGCGACGGTGCAGATTCCAATCCCGGACAAACATACCCACATACATACACACATACATACATTCAGCTTTATATATTAGATATGAGGTGTAAAATTGTTTAAAAAAAATGCGTGGGCTCCCGCCCTATTTTCGCAACCAGACAGACAAAGCCAGCGAATGGGGGCAGATAATAAGCCCAGAGAGGGACCATTATTTTTGGCCCCCCCTGGCTACTAACATCTGCCCCCAGACACCCCAGAAAAGACAAATCTATAATTAGATTCGCCCTTTCTGGCACTTTGCCCGTCTATTCCCATTGGCCTGTAGCGGTGGCGAATGGGTTAATATGGGTTAAAGCCCCCATTGCAATTGAAAGGTGACCTTAAGCCAGGTTAATAATTGAGAGCTGTCAATTAGACAACTATCAATTATTAATCCTATTGCATGAAATAAAAATAAAACACACACACTTTAATTAAAAATCATTTTAATGAAATAAAGACACATGTTTTTGACCATCTTTTATTTGACTGCAAAAACCATTTCCTGTAATAAAAATAAATAAAAAAGCAAAATTATTCTTACCTATCCCATGCACAGTCAGGTCCCACGGTGTAATCCTTCAGAAAGGGTTAATGTTTACTGCAGGGACCGCAGCTAATGCTGCAGCCTCACAGTAAACCCCCAAATGAATGAGTTCCTCTCCTGGCTGACAGGAGAGGAAGTGGAAAGCGTAATTGATTGCTTTCCACTTTCACTTCAAGTCAGCCAGGGACACAATCAGTGACGTCAGAGGGAACTGATTAACAAAAATAGGGGTTCCCTTCGAATAAAAAATGGCGTCGGGCCCCCCCTATTTTTGTTAACCAGCCTGATGAAGCAGACTGCTGAGCAGTGGCGTACTGTGAATGAAGTAGACCAAGCAGCTGCTATGGGGCCCGGACAGGTGAGGGGGCCCTCGACGGTCGGGTAGCTGTGCTGACACAGTACTCCCAAGGGGTCGGCGGGGAGGGGGAGCGCAGCTCTTCTATATACTCACCCCTCCTGGTGCGGTCTCTGCAGCCCCTGCTCTTCTCCCACGGTCTCCGACGCCTGTGTTCAGCGGTCAGGTGGTACCGCTCATTACAGTCATGAATACGCACATATTCATGACTTTAATGAGCTGTCCCGCGTGACCGCTGAACACTGGCGGCGGAGACCGTGGGAGAAGAGCAGGGGCTGCACAGACCGCGCCGGCAGAAGGGTGAGTATAAGGGATATTTACCTGTCCCGTTCCACCGTTGCTCGCGTCCTCTTGCTGCAATGTTCAGGTCAGAGGGCGCGATGACGTCGTTAGTGCGCGCCGCACCCTCTGCCTCATCATTCACTGCTGGAGGACCCCGAAGACAGCGGCACTCAGCAGTGGAGAGAGGACAGGTAAATATCTCAGGTGCCGGGGCCCTGAGCGAGCGGTGACATCGGCACCTGGTGTCACCCCCTGCTCAGGACACCGGCACCTGGCCCCCAGCGACGAAAGGTGAGTATGTCTTTTTTTTTTTTTTTTGGTTGCAGCAGCTGCGGCAGCATAAGGGCCTATACTATGGAGCATCTATGGGGCACAATCTATGGGGCATAATACATTTTTTTGTTTAATGTGTCCCCTCACTGTGCTGGCACTTTACATTTACAATGGCTCTGGGTTTTTTTTTTTTGGGGGGGGCCCATTCAGACTTTTGCTATGGGGCCCCATGATTTCTATGTACGCCCCTGCTGCTGAGGCATGGTATTTAAGGCTGTTAAGGAGCCAAGATCCATGGACCTTGCCAGCAGCGTCGGACTGGAGTACCTTGGGCCCACCAGAGAAAAAATATTCTTGGGGCCCACCATCATACTTCCCAACCTTTGAAGAAGGGAAAGAGGGACAAAGGCTGTGGCACGCTGTGCCTGCTGCAGCAAATTTTAGGCCATGCCACGTTGCACCACAGACTATCCAGGAGTTGGTGGATGCTTTAGTCCAGGTGTGGGAGGAGATCCCTCAGGAGACCATCCGTCGCGCTCATCAGGAGCATGCCCAGAAGTTGTAGGGAGGTCATACAGCATACCTCCCAAATTTTGAAGACAGGAAAGAGGGCTAAAGGCTGAAAGGCCGATAGAGCTGCAAATTTTAAGCCACGCCCCGACCACACCCATTTCACAGCTAATCACACCCATATCCTCGCCCCAACCGTACCCATGCCGATACAGCTGACCCTCCGATGACGGTTGGGGGGCCCACTGCTGGCACCGGGCCCCCCCAACGCCTGTTCAGGCCCCATAGCTTCTGGGCGGCAGAGCAGGAAGATCGATTCTCCCTGCTCTGCCGCAGAATGTAACTGTATTGGCGTGCTGTGCACGCCGATACAGTTACTGTAGCGTAGCTCCGGGTGGGCCCCCTCAGAGCGCGGGGCCCGGGGCCACCGCCCCCTCTGTCCTGCGACCTATCCTTTCAAATCAGGGCCCACCACGCAGGAGCTGGGGCCCACCGGAGGTTTCTCCGGTGTCCCGGTGGCTCAGTCCGACCCTGCTTGCCAGCCTGATAATACCAGGCCACAGCAGTCTGCATATCTTGGCTGATTAACAAAAATAGGGGATCCCCTCGAAAAAAATTGGCGTGGGGTCCCCCCTATTTTTGTTAACCAGCCAGATGAAGTAGACCGCTGAGGCCTGGTTTTTCAGGCTGGTAAGGATCCAATATCCATGGACCTTGCAAGCCTGATAATACCAGGCCACAGCAGTCTGCTTAGCTTGGCTGGTTAACAAAAATAGGGGATCCCCTCGAAAAAAAAACGGCGTAGGGGTCCCCCTATTTTTGTTAACCAGCCAAGTAAAATGCAGACTGCTGCGGCCTGGTATTAAAAGACTGTCAAGGCCCATGGATTTTGGCCCTCAACAGCCTGATAATACCAGGCTACAGCAGCCCCACATTTGGCGCATCAAAAGATGTGCCAATTGTGGCACTTTACCCGGCTCTTCCCACTGCCCTGTAGCGGTGGCAAGTGGGGTAATAAGGGGTTAATGTCACCGTTGATTGCACGGTGACAATAAGCCCGGTTAATAATGGAGAGGTGTCAATAAGACACCGATCCATTATTAATCCCAAAGTTATTAAATGTATAAAAAAAAGACAAAGCAAGAAAAAAGTCTTTTAATGAAATAAGAGACAACACAGTTTTCATTAATTTTATTATACACTCATTCCTGCGACGCCATCGATCTCCTGTAAAAAAAGAAAAAAAACAAACCAACAGTATACCACCTGTCCGACGCAGTCCATAGTAACGACAGTCCCACGACGATCCAGCTCTGCTACATCGCAATGACAGGCAGAGCCTGTCATCGCGACGCAGCACAGCTGATTACCTGCTTCCCCGGCGGTGACGTCATCGGACTGACTGCTTTACGGCCGGGATTACCCAGCAGTCACTGCAGTTATCGCGAGAAACTGCATGTGACCCCGGGGAAAGATGATGGCGGCCATGAAGCAGTCCAGCCCGTGACCGCCGGAGATCTTCTGCCAGGTAAGTGCCGCTGACTCCTGACAGACCCGACCGACGGACACTGACAGTGACAGTGACAATTCCGATTCCAGTATCCGATAAGACGAAAATATCGGAACTAACTATCGAAAGGCCGATAGAGCTAATATCGGCCGATACCCGATACTTGCGGTATCGTATCGCTTAACACTACTAAGGAGATGGTGGCCTCTCTCAACATGAAGGAGTTTGCTCGTTGTCTAGGAGACCGACCACCCCTGCTGTGTACCTTGTCAACGTTGTGTTGAAGCTTGCAAGGATTAAGAGGTTACAGTGGTAAGTCTGGTTTTTACTAAAGATCCTGCTGAGTATTATAGTTTTTATGTTTTAAAAAAAAATTTTATCTTAGGAATGTTAAATAAATTTTTTTTTTTTTTAAATACAATGTATCTTATGAATGTTAAATAACTTTTTTTTTTTTTTTTTTCAGGTATTTGATCTACCGTAGCTAGTTGCTGATCGTTGACTCTACACCCCTCTCCCCAGAATGTTACTCGGGTTATGGGGAGAAAATCACCGCTATTCCAGACTGATTTCATGTTAATGTGTCTGGCTCTTACACAGCACTTGATGTTAGTTTATCTTTTTCCTAAATTATTTGTTACACTGCCCTTCTCACATTTTATTTGCACTTTTTTTTTTAAGCACAAGTTTTTTTACACTTCCTTGTTCTGTAAGTAGGCTTAATGGTTAAATGTTTTATACTAGATGTAAATATGTAACATGTAAATTTTATATTAAGATTTTGCAAATTATTAGGTGCACACCATCAGGCTCTTTCGTCCCCTCTCCCTTAGAGTAGCGGTAATATATCGGACCCCAGGCTCGCCCACACAGTTCCTTGACCACTTCTCTGCCTGGCTGCCGCACTTTCATGTCCTCAGAAGTACCAACCCTTATCCTTGGAGACAGGGCTGCCACTAGGAATTTTGGGGCCCCATACTGGCAAAATTTATGGGCCCCCCTTTAGGCTCCACCCCAAGTTCCGCCTCCACCCTAGCTCCTCCTCCACCACGCGAACCATCCAAAATCCCTCCGCCTTTTCTTGGAAAAACTCCACTTCTGCACCACGCCCTCACCAATGACACATTAACATCAAATCACATGCATAGCCATCAGCTTTTGTTTTGACCAAAAGATTTTTTTAAGCCGCCACCACGACAAGGTAATATGGGTGAAATGGTGTGCACTCAAGTCTAGTGTATAGGAGGTGCTGGTGAATTGGTCCTAAGCGGCACCAACAAATATAGGAAGAGCAAAATTCGCCGCACACTACAATTGATTACTATGCAGAAAAATATTTTATTTGAAAAATTATCCAATCCAAAAGAAGAAAGTGCCAGTGCCGTAATAATAATATGTACAATATACAGATACCCAACGTTTCGACCCTCCCGGATCTTAATCATAGGGTACTAGAGAAAAATAGAAGAAACAAGTGTGAGGCAATTATATAGTGATTACATATATAACATATATACAGATATGGGCTGGATCATATATAATTGATTGCGAAAAATGTCATGTAGATAATAATCCAGAAAGTAAATATATCGTTAAAGTACATATGGAGCCTCATTATACAATCTCAACATGGAGATAATAGAGTAACGATTTATATAATCATAGTAGAACAAAGCACAATGATATAAGAAACAAAGAAGTAGCGCATTTCTACCTTGTAAAATTAGTACAGCAGAGATATGGCACATAGTAGAGGCAATAAATTCCTTGTAAATTCCCTTATAGCAGAGCCAGATGCTGCAGATAATATCAAAATGATTAAATATAGGGAAATAGGGGTCACCATCATTGAAATGTCAGAGATTACCTGCTGTGTACAAAGAGCAGGAGTTAAATGTATCCAGAATAGGGTAAAGTCTGTCCTGAGTGGCGTCCTGATAGCCTGTACAGGGCAAATGGAACACAAATTATAGACCATTATAGTGGCAGATGGAGTGGACTATTTACATGAAAACATACCTTTGGAGGTGGATGAAATGAAAATATAGGCGGCACACCTGCGCCCTGCCGTGTACAGAAAGTAGGGGTTAAATGTGCCCTGGACAGGGTTAAAACATGTCCTGGATGGCGTCCACAGAGCCTACATGGGGTAAATGTGGCATAAGTTGCAGCCCAGAGTGATGGCAGATGGGGTGAACCGCTTTGAATCAAAGACATACCTTAAGAAGTGAATGTACAGTTTACAGGCGGCGCTCCTGCGCCCTGCCTTGTCTGCTGGGTGACCAGGTGTATGGGAAGGGAGCAAATGGGGGTTTAAATGCGGCGCCGTGTAAAGCCGGACCAGAAGTGACACGGCGCCACATGCAGGCCTCTAGTCTCCTCCCCCTAGATTTTATCTCCTATACAGATTAGTGTCTCTCATAGTCCTGCTTATATTTGCCTTTTCCCACCGAAAACATGGCGGCTGCTACCGCTTGTGCCGTGTCACTTCCTGTCCGGATGACGCACTTCTGTCCGGCGGTACACGCATACAAAATACCTCCCATATAATGCTCCATAAAAGGTTAATAATGGCCCCATAAGATGCTCCATAGATAATATGGCCCATATGCTGCTCCATAAAAGTTATGCCCCCATAAGATGCTCCATATATTTTATGTCCCATATGATGCCCCATAGATTTTATACCCCCATATGATGCCCCTTAGATTTTATACCCCCATATGATGCTCCATAGATTTTATGCCCTATATGATGCTCCATAGATTATGCCGCCATATGATGCTCCATAGATGTATATTCCCCCATATGATGCTCCATAAATTTTATGCCCCATATGAAGCTCCATAGATTATGCCGCCATATGATGCTCCATAGATGTATATTCCCCCATATGATGCTCCATAGATTTTATGCCCCCATATGAAGCTCCATAGATTATGCCGTCATATAATGCTCCATAGATTATGCCGCCACATGATGCTCCATAGATTATGCCGCCATATAATGCCCCAAAGATTATGCCGCCATATGATGCTCCATAGATTATGCCGCCATATGATGCCCCATAGATTATGCCGCCATATGATGCTCCATAGATTATGCCGCCATATGATGCCCCATAGATTATGCCGCCATATGGTGCCCCATAGATTATGCCGCCATATGATGCCCCATAGATTATGCCGCCATATGATGCTCCAAAGATTATGCCCCATATGATGCTCCATAGATTATGCCGCTATATGATGCTCCATAGATTATGCCGCCATATGATGCTCCAAAGATTATGCCGCCATATATGCCCATAATTATGCCGCCATATGATGCCCCATAGATTATGCCGCCATATGATGCTCCAAAGATTATGCCGCCATATGATGCTCCCATAGATTATGCCGCCATATGATGCCCCATAGATTATGCCGCCATATGATGCTCCATAGATTATGCCGCCATATGATGTCCCATAGATTATGCCGCCATATGGTGCCCCATAGATTATGCCGCCATATGATGCCCCATAGATTATGCCGCCATATGATGCTCCAAAGATTATGCCCCATATGATGCTCCATAGATTATGCCGCTATATGATGCTCCATAGATTATGCCGCCATATGATGCTCCAAAGATTATGCCGCCATATGATGCCCCATAGATTATGCACCAATGATCCCATAGATTATGCGCCATATGATGCCCCATAGATTATGCCGCCATATGATGCTCCATAGATTATGCCGCCATATGATGCCCCATAGATTATGCCGCCATATGGTGCCCCATAGATTATGCCGCCATATGATGCCCCATAGATTATGCCGCCATATGATGCTCCAAAGATTATGCCCCATATGATGCTCCATAGATATGCCGCTATATGATGCTCCATAGATTATGCCGCCATATGATGCTCCAAAGATTATGCCGTCATATGATGCTCCATAGATTATGCCGCCATATGATGCCCCATAGATTATGCCGCCATATGATGCTCCATAGATTATGCCGCCATATGATGCCCCATAGATTATGCCGCCATATGTGCCCCATAGATTATGCCCCATAAAGATGCTCCATAGATTATGCCGCCATATGATGCCCCATAGATTATGCCGCCATATGATGCTCCAAAGATTATGCCCCATATGATGCTCCATAGATTATGCCGCCATATGATGCTCCAAAGATTATGTCGCCATATAATGCCCCATAGATTATGCCGCCATATGATGCTCCAAAGATTATGCCCCATATGATGCTCCAAAGATTATGCCCCATATGATGCTCCAAAGATTATGCCGCCATATGATGCCCCATAGATTATGCCGCCATATGATGCTCCAAAGATTATGCCGCCATATGATGCCCCATAGATTATGCCGCCATATGATGCTCCAAAGATTATGCCCCATATGATGCTCCAAAGATTATGCCGTCATATGATGCCCCATAGATTATGCCGCCATATGATGCTCCAAAGATTATGTCGCCATATAATGCCCCATAGATTATGCCGCCATATGATGCCCCATAGATTATGCCGCCATATGATGCTCCATAGATGAATATTCCCCCATATGATGCTCCATGGATTTTATGCCCCCATATGATGCTCCATAGATTATGCCGCTATATGATGCTCCATAGATTATGCCGCCATATGATGCTCCAAAGATTATGCCGCCATATGATGCCCCATAGATTATGCCGCCATATGATGCTCCAAAGATTATGCCGCCATATGATGCCCCATAGATTATGCCGCCATATGATGCTCCATAGATTATGCCGCCATATGATGCTCCAAAGATTATGCCGCCATATGATGCTCCAAAGATTATGCCGCCAATGATGCTACAATAGATTATGCCGCCATATGATGCTCCAAAGATTATGCCGCCATATGATGCTCCAAAGATTATGCCGCCATATGATGCTCCAAAGATTATGCCGCCATATGATGCTCCAAAGATTATGCCGCCATATGATGCTCCAAAGATTATGCCGCCATATGATGCTCCAAAGATTATGCCGCCATATGATGCTCCAAAGATTATGCCGCCATATGATGCCCCATAGATTATGCCGCCATATGATGCTCCAAAGATTATGCCCCATATGATGCCCATAGATTATGCCGCCATATGATGCTCCAAAGATTATGCCGCCATATGATGCCCCATAGATTATGCCGCCATATGATGCTCCAAAGATTATGCCCCATATGATGCTCAAAAGATTATGCCTCCATATGATGCCCCATAGATTATGCCGCCATATGATGCTCCAAAGATTATGCCACCAAATGATGCTACAATAGATTATGCCGCCATATGATGCTCCAAAGATTATGCGCCATATGCCCCATAGATTATGCCGCCATATGATGCTCCAAAGATTATGCCACCAAATGTGCTCAATAGATTATGCCGCCATATGATGCTCCAAAGATTATGCCGCCATATGATGCCCATAGATTATGCCGCCATATGATGCTCCAAAGATTATGCCGCCATATGATGCCCCATAGATTATGCCACCATATGATGCTCCAAAGATTATGCCCCATATGATGCTCAAAAGATTATGCCGCCATATGATGCTCCAAAGATTATGCCACCAAATGATGCTACAATAGATTATGCCGCCATATGATGCCCCATAGATTATGCCGCCATATGATGCTCCAAAGATTATGACGCCATATGATGCTCCATAGGTTTTATGCACCCATATGATGAGCAGGCGGGGGGGGGGCCGCACGCAGCAATCCAACAGGGCCCCAGCCCAGGGCAGGCAGGAGGGGCCCGCAGCATCCAGCAACAGGGTCCCCAGGCCCCCTGTTGCTGGATGCTGCGCCTGCGGGCCCCCCCCCCGCCTGCCCTGGGGGCCTTTTGGTGGATGCTGGGCCCCCCCTTCCTGCCCTGGGCCCTGTTGGTGGTGCGTGGTGGATGCTGGCGCTGCGGCTGTCCTGGCCGGGCCCCCCCTGCGACAGACTACTCACCCTGCTGAGCTCGCCTGCACCCGGTCCGGTCCGCCGCTCCCAGGAACGTGGCAGTGTGTGTCTGGCACAGCACACCGACGTGACACGAAGCTCGCTCTGCTCCAGAATGAGGAAGTGGAGCAGAGCAGCGTGTGACGTCATGGCTGGACCATGATGCATCAGGGCGGGCCGTAGCTTAAAGCTACAGTGCCTTTTTAATTTGCCAGCCAGGAGATCAGGACTGGGACAGTGGGGAATATAAAGCAGCGAAGTGCTGCGCCTGCTGCCGGACCGTGCTGCCAGCGTGCTGGGGCGGCGGCGGGCCCCCCTAAAGCACCGGGCCCCATACATTAGTAAGGGCTGTAATGCCCTGATGGCGGCCCTGCTTGGAGCCTTCAACATCCCCATTAACAGCCCTACTTCCACACTCAAAGCACATTTGTTCAGAGCGGCCTATCACATTCACTAATCAAAGTCATTCTATGTGTAACTGTGTGTGTGTGTAGCCCATTCACTATCTCCATCCATCCCTCACTCCCTGAAAATGGCTGGACCATCATTGTAAAAACACCATTGTATATAAACAACTGTACTTTGTAGCTCCCCCTCATTGTAGATTGTAAGCTCTCACGAGCAGGGGCGGCTTATATTGCTTTAATTATTGTATTGTTAACGTTGTCACTTATGACTTGTGTTATGAAACTGTTAAACTGTACAGCCTGCGGAATCTGTTGGCGCTATATAAATAAAATATATATTATTATAGAGGCCCACTCAGTAGTGGTGAAGTGTGAACGGCGCAAATTGCGAGTTGATTGCGACTGATGCAGCTGATACTCCATTACTGCTGGCTGCTGCTCACACAACCGCTCCAACATATGTAACGTGGAATTCCACCTGGTGGGTACGTCACATATGATGCGATGTTCAGGAAGGCAAAATCTGCGTTGCAGAGCTGCAATGCGCGATCTGGCCATGGTGGAACGTCGCAAGTTAGCGCACTGTAGGCGGACCTTGTGCAGCAGTGCATCAAGATCCGGATAGTCCCACAAAAAACTCTGCACGACCAAGTTGAGCACATGTGCCAGACATGGTATGTGAGTGACGTTGCCTAGGCCCAGACCTGCCACCAGATTTCGGCCATTGTCACACACTACCAAGCCTGGCTGGAGATTCGCTGGCAAAATACACATGTCGCTCTCTTGCTTTATGGCATTCCAGAGCTCCAGCGCTGTGTGGCTTTGATTCCCCATGGAAATTAATTTCAGGATGGCCTGTTGACGTTTGGCCACGTCTGTGCTCATATCGGTCAACAGGCTCGCTGTCTGGGTGTTATGTTTGACACCAATCTCTCCTTCACCTCCCATATACAATCTGTTGCCCGCTATTGCCGCCTACACCTAAAGAACATCTCTCCCGAATCCAAGACTTCTCCCGCGCTGCGCCAATACTGTGGAATGCTGTACCCCAAGAAATTAGAACTATCCACAATTTGCATGTTTTGGGGCGCTCACTCTAAACACATTTGTTCAGAGCGGCCTATCACCTTCACTAATCAAAGTCATTCTATGTGTAAGTGTGTGTGTGTAGCCCATTCACTATCTCCATCCATCCCTCACTCCCTCAAAATGGCTGGGCCATCATTCTAAATACACCATTGTATATACACACCTGTACTTTGTATCTCCCCCACATATTTGTAAATTGTAAGCTCTCACGAGCATGTGCGGATTATATTGCTTTCATTATTGTATTGGTAACGTTGTTACTTATGACTTGTGTTCGGAAACTGTTAAACTGTAAAGCGCTGCGGAATATGTTGGCGCTATATAAATAAAGATTCTTATTAAGCGTTCACGGGTCCATGTGGAGGTAGACCGTGACGGCTCCTGCAACGATGTTTCTAGGAACTGGAGAAGGAGGAGTCAATGTGTACAGACTTGATTCCCGCAATCCTTGTAGTTGCCTGAACACGTACAGCGCCACTCGCAAGATCTGTACCCGGCTCCACAACATTGACCCAATGGGCAGTAAGGGAAAGGTATCGTCCCTGGCCATGGGTACTGGTCCACGCAGCGGTGGTCAGGTGGACATTGCTACTGACGGAGTTTAGTAGCGCATGTTTAATTTTAACCTCAACATCATGCTTTTGCAGACCAGGGACGGCTTGCCTGCTGAAATAAAATCAGCTTGGCACATTGTATTGTGGGACTGCCAATGCCATTAAGTTCCGTAAACTGTCAGTCTCCACCAGCCTGAATGACAGCATTTCAAGGGACAGGAGTTTTGCAATGCCAGCATTCAGAGCCTGTGCTCGTGGATGGTTTGCCGAGATTGGGCCTACACCCGATACGCCACAACCTGACACCCACAGATAAACAAGCCATAAAATCTCTGAAAGATAACCCCAACATTATTATTAAACCAGCAGATTAGTGGGGTGCTATCGTTATTATGAATAAGACCCAATCTATTGCCGAAATTCATAGACAACTGTCAGTTAACCTAACCTACAGACAACTCAATTGTGACCCTACATTTTACATCTGTCAAAAAATTGATCGTATCCTGACAAAACATCTTTAATTGATCACCATAGACTGTAAGACTATGACATTCCTTAATATTCAATACCCCATCACCCCTGTTTTCTACACACTCCAAAAAAAATCAACAAAAAACTACATTATCCACCCGCATACCCTAGAGGGATAATTCTCCGTGTTCTACAGTATCACCCAAATGTTTAACATGTTGCCTAATTCCTATGTATATATATTCTTCACCCTATGTATATATTGTATATATTATACATTGTCATTGACTGTAAATTTTTCTATCTCTTCCAGCGACTATTTGATAAAGGCCACTGCGTTGCCCAAAACGTCAGTCAGTAGTCTCATAGCTATTTTCTTTTTTCACATCAAGTGTGCAATAAAAATTTCAAATTTAACCATGACATATGCAGTTAAACTTGTGCAGTGATTCTCTATAGACTGTACATCTTCAGTGTGTCTTTGTAACTCAACTACATGTTTTCTCCGCACATGTTTACACATATTTGTGGTATTGAGGTTACTGACACTTTACCTCTTTTTACTTTTTGATTACACAGCTTGCATTTGACATAGCAAATATCATCTGCAAGTGTGTGAAAAAAGGACCACGCAGTGCAAATCCTGGGAGCGTCCGTTTAGACTTTTGGAAGAGAAATCCGAACAGGTGCCAAAATGGAGGCTACAGGCAACAGAGTATGCAGCCTAACTCTCCCTACTGTTTGGACCGTTGGGGCAATCGCTTCCTCAGAGCTGCTACCACCACCTTCCTGTTCCTCACGCCATGTTGGGTCTTGGACCTCATCATCTCCACTACCCTCTTCCAACACCTGCTGCTGTTGGGTGGTCTGGCCACCACCATGCTCAACAGAAACTGGCACCTGAGTCTCATCATCATCAGATGCGTTCTGCGGTGTGCTGACCATCGGCACTGTCTCACCCGCTTCTTCAGATTCAGAGAGACACAGCTGTTGCGCATCACTGCATACTCCCTCTTCTTCACATTCCAGAATGCTGCTTGGCTGTGCCCCTGTTTTCAAACCAACAGATTCTGAGAACAGAAGCAGAGACTCAGCTGGCTCCTGTACAGAACTCTCTGACTGACTGGGCAATTTGGCAGGCGGTGAAGAGACAGATGGTTGATCAACAGTGCTGTGTTCCTGAGAGGAGGTGGAAGCAATTAAAGTCGATGCATTGGACCCTAGGCTCCAACACCGCCAGTTGTTGCCTGTAAGTGCTTTTAGCACAGTCAACACTTGCTCCTGTGTTACTGGGGTTGAGTAATGGCAGCTGTTCCCCCTGCTGTGTGTACGACAAAAAGTCATGCTGCCTCCACCCTGTCCTCCTCTCATCCCTGGGCTCCAACACCGCCAGTTGTTGCTCGGAAGTAATTGGCACGGGTACTGACTCATGCCCACCCTGGTTACAGCACCACAGCTGTTTCCTGGCAGTGTCAACGTAAATTAGCCTCCAATAAGTTGTCCTGTCATGTTGCATTCCGGTTATCCGACACTATGGTGCCTGCAGTTTAGGTGATTCCTATGTGTGCTGTGGGATATGTAAATAAAGGCTCTTTCCGTTGTGAAAATAGGACAAGCACCCACTGTAGGACTGTGTGATTTGGTAACTGCAGACGGCTTGCGGCCTGTCAACTAACATTTTCATGGGTGCCTTATGGTACCCGTCCGAGTTCCAGTACCGTCAGCTGGTTCTCCACAGTGCCTTTGGCCTAGGTGCCTCCATCTCGGTATCAGAGTTCCTGCAATGTCTGCTTGTCCTTGGTAGTGCTTTGGAGCACAGGTACCTCCTGCTTAGTAACCGTGTCCCAGTAACATCAGCTGGTACAAGGTTGTGCTACAAATACAAGATACAGAACAAGAGACACAAGAACAATAAGCAGAAGATCTAAAAGCAGAAGAACATGAAGTATAAGACCAAAATGAAGAGCAAAATATATGCTCTAAATTATAAGCAGAAGAAGACTAAGCAGTGTATAGGGGTGAGTCCGTTCCTCCTCGTGGTGCCCCTGGTAAATGCCTGCTGCTGCAGGCTAAACTGAACACGGACAAATACTGTTGTAATTTAAATCTTTTGTGGCAGAAAGAACGGAACAATGAAAAAAATCATACTTTTACAGATTACAAGTACAGGAATCTATGTCACAAATAAGAATATGATGAAGAAGATGAAGGACTATAATATGAAGAAGAATAATAGTTTAAAAAGAACAATATGAGTAATGTTAACAAAAAGATGAAAAGCAAGAAGTTTAAGAAGAAGATAAAGAAGGTGAAGATGAAGAATAATTTGATGACAAAGATGATGCTGCTGAAGATTATGAAGGAGAAAGTGTGGCAAAAGTTAAAAAGGTGAAGAGCATGGAAGTTGTGAAACATACATATTTGACAAAATAGAAAAAAGGTTAACAACATTGTCAATTTCTTCGTCTATCCGAACGTATTTCCTAAAAAAAAAAAATTAATGCTATTCCATTGGATTGGGTTAAACATCTATGCCTTTAATGTCTCCTCAACCTCCCCCAATACATTCTACATTACTCTTTGTTGTTTTCCTTCATGTACAATTAACCTACAAGGCAAGAATGGGGTTTTTTTAATTTCGATATTTTGTTCCCATAGACTTACATTGGACTTCTGGTATCGGTATCAGGTATCGCCGATATTTTTTGGGTATCGGCGATACCATTCCGATACTTTTGGATATCGAAAGTATCGCTCAACTCTAGTCCTCACACTTGCTGAGGATTCCTGCAGAGCGGTCATACGACAGATCTCTCCTCCTGTGCTGGGCCTTGTAGTGCTGAAGACAGAAGAAAAGAAGACAGAAGAAAAGAAGAAAGACAGAAAAAAGAAGAGAGACTACAACCGTAAGTGTTGATCCCTCTCTTCCTCCCTCCCCATCCCCTTCCCCCTCTTATTACCCCCTCCACCCCCCCTTTGCGCCGCCTCCGTGCGCACACCCAGCCGCCGAGAGTTGATTGGTGACGCATTTCACCGATCAACACTCGTGCTCTCAGCCCCCTTTGCGCCACCTCCGTGCGCACACCCTGCAGCCGGCGAACTTTGATAAGTGACGCAGTTCACTTATCACACTTATCAGAGCTCGCGTCTGGCTGGTTTCCTTTTTTTCACCCCCTCCTTGCGCCACTCCCTCAGCGCCACATCTAGCAGCCACCGAACTTTGACAAGTGACACAGTTCACTTATCAGAGCTCGCACCGGCTGTTTTCCTTTTCTTTTTTTTTTTTTTCCTTTTTTTTTTTTTCACTCGCCTTTGCGCCGCCTCCGTTTCCACATTTAGCAGCCGCCGAATTTTGATAAGTGACGCAGTTCACTTATCAGATCTCGTGCCGGCTGTTTTAGACTTTTCTTTTCACAGGCATTTTTTTCTCCCCATTTTTTTTTTTCTTTAGATTTTTCTTTTCAGCATAGTTTACACCAAGCACTATCCCCCCCCCCACACATACACAGTTATCAATAAAGTACACCCAAGCACCACATTTACAAAAAAAATGTCCCACCCGTCCCGTTCGTCCCAACAGCGCTATTCATTGGAGGAGGCATACGCTTTTCTTGCCTCCGACACTGATAGCGAGGGAGAGGATCCCACATTTCTTTATTTTTCAGATTCCTCTTCCTCCTCTTCCTCTTCCCCCTCCTCATCTTCCTCCTGGGGTCCTGCGGAACCACCACGCAGACGCCCCAGGACAGAAGATGAGGCATCTGCCGCCATTCCAGAAGGCGAAGATGAAGCCGAATCCGAACCAGCGCACCCCACTGCGATCCCGTGTGGACCTCGCCCCCCGAAAATTACGAGCCACTGATTCCTGATTTTGTGGCAGAATCAGGAATCAGGTTTGACACCACTGGCCTCACAGAAATAGACTTTTTCAAAGTCTTTTTCTCTGAGGATTTTATTGACCACATGGTGGAGCAAACAAATTTGTACGCTCGTCAATTTTTGGAGCAAAACCCCCGTTCATCATATTCTAACTGGTCTCCTGTAGATGCAGTTGAATTGATGCAGTTTTGGGGCCTGGTCCTTCACACGGGATCCTGAAAAAGCCAGAACTTCGGCAATATTGGAGTGTTGATATTTTATATAACGCTCCAGTGTTCCGAATGGTCATGGCCCGGACGCGTTTTGAGGCCATCCAGAAATTCTTGCATTATAACGATAATGCACAGTGTCCCGCACGAGATGACCCCAACTTTGACCGCCTGTTCAAAGTTCGGCCGGTCATCGAACACTTCAACAAAAAGTTTGCTGAAGTGTACGTGCCCAAAAGGGACATTTGCATGGATGAGTCCTTGGTTCATTTTAAGGGACGGCTCGGATTCCGTCAGTACCTGCCCAACAAGAGGGCAAGGTACGGAATCAAACTCTACAAACTGTGTGAGAGTACCTCAGGGTACACTCACCGTTTTAGAGTTTACGAAGGAAAGGACACCAGGATTGAACCCCCTGAGTGTCCTCCTGTCCTGGGAGTGAGTGGGAAAATTGTGTGGGATTTGGTTCACCCACTGCTGGATAAAGGTTATCACTTATCACCTCTACACCGATAACTTTTATACCAGCATCCCACTCCACAAATCCCTCTTTGCGTGTGGTACCGCAGCCTGCGGTACCATCCGCAAAAATCAGAGGGGCCTCCTGAAGACGCTGCTTCGGCAGATGCTCAGAAAGGGTGAGAGCAGAGCCCAATGTAGCGACCACCTTCTGGTGGTCAAGTACAAGGACAAGAGGGATGTCCTTCTCTTGACCACCATACACGGTGATGGCAGCGCCCTCAGCACTGTACCTCTACACAGGTCCGCAAACCGACTGTGTACTTGGGTACAACAAATACATGGGGGGTGTTGATCTCTCTGATCAACTCCTCCAACCATACAGTGCTTTGAGAAAGGCCAAGGTGTGGTACAAGAAGCTGTCCGTGCACATCGTCCAAATGGCAATGCTCAACGCTTTCCTGCTGTCACGATGTGCACGCCATACCAATACGTCGTACCTTCAGTTCCAGGAGGTAGTGATCAAGCCCCTGATGTTTGGCGCTCAGGAAGGAGAGGGCCCCAGTACTTCCGGAACTGAAGGTGCTCGTATTGTACCAGGCCAGTATTTCCCGGGGAGGTCCCGCAAACTGCAAAAAAAGGTAAGTCGCAAAAAAGGTGCCGAGTGTGTTACAAAAGGGGAATACGCAAGGACACCATTTATCAGTGCGACACCTGCCCCGAAAAACCTGGCCTGTGTATGAAGGATTGCTTCAAATTGTACCACACCTCCATGCACTACTAATTTACTTTACAGGAAAGATTAGTTCCAGAAGGGGGCACATCTAGAGTAGCTTCTTGGGGGTCTAATTTCTAAAATTATCTCACTTGTGGTTTTTTTTTTCCTGTTTAGGCACATCAGGGGCTCTGCAAATGGAACATGACGCCCGCAGACCATTCCATCAAAGTCTGCATTCCAAAACGTCACTACTTCCCTTCCGAGTCCCGACATGTGCCTAAACAGTTTTTTTCCCACATGTGGGGTACTAGCGTTCTCAGGACAAATTGGACAACAACTTTTGGGTCCAATTTCTCCTGTTACCCTTGGGAAAATAAAAAATTGGGGACTAAAAAATCACTTTTGTGGGAAAAAAAAAATTTTTTTTTTCACGCCAGGGCATTATAAACTTTAGTGAAACACTTGGGGTTCAAAGTGCTCACCACACACCTAGATAAGTTCCTTGGGGGGTCTAGTTTCCAAAATGGGGTCACTTGTGGGGGTTTCCACTGTTTAGGCACATCAGGGGCTCTGCTAACGGAACATGACGCCCGCAGACCATTCCATCAAAGTCTGCATTCCAAAACGTCACTACTTCCTTTCCGAGCCCTGCCGTGCGCCCAAACAGTGGTTCCCCCCAACATATGGGGTATCAGCGTACTCAGGACAAATTGGACAACAACTTTTGGGGTCCAATTTCTCCTGTTACCCTTGGGAAAATAAAAAATTGGGGACTAAAAAAAATCACTTTTGTGGGAAAAAAAAAAATTTTTTTTTCACGCCAGGGCATTATAAACTTTAGTGAAACACTTGGGGTTCAAAGTGCTCACCACACACCTAGATAAGTTCCTTAGGGGGTCTAGTTTCCAAAATGGGGTCTCTTGTGGGGGATTTCCACTGTTTAGGCACATCAGGGGCCCTCCAAACGCGACATGGCGTCCGTTCGCAATTCCAGCCAATTTTGGTTTGGAAAAGTCAAACGGCGCTCCTTCCCTTTCGAGCCCTGCCGTGCGCCCAAACATTTGTTCCCCCCCACATATGGGGTATCAGCGTACTCAGGAGAAATTGCACAACAACTTTATCGGTCCATTTTCTCCTTTTTCCCTTGTGAATATAAAAAAAAATGTTTGTAAAAGATAATTTTTGTGACTAAAAAGTAAAATGTTCATTTTTTCCTTCCACGTTGCTTCAGCTCCTGTGAAGCACCTGAAGGGTTAATAAACTTTTTGAATGTGGTTTTGAGTACCTTGAGGGGTGTAGTTTTTACAATGGTGTCACTTTTGGGTATTTTCTGCTATATAGACCCCTCAAAGTGGCTTCAAATATGAGGTGGTCCCTAAAAAAAATGGCTTTGTACATTTTGATGTAAAAATGAGAAATCGCTGGTCAACTTTTAACCCTTCTAACTTCGTAACAAAAAAAAATTTTGGTTCCAAAATTGTGCTGATGTAAAGTAGACATGTGGGAAATGTTATTTGTTAACTATTTTCTGTGACATATTTCTCTGTTTTAAAGGAATAAAAATTCAAAGTTTGAAAATTGCTAAATTTTCCAAATTTTCGCCATATTTGCGTTTTTTTCATAAATAAACGCAAGTTATATGGAAGAAATTTTACCACTAACAAAGTACAATATGTCACGAGAAAACAATCTCAGAATCGCGAAGATCTGTGGAAGCGTTCCAGAGTTATAACCTCATAAAGAGACAGTGGTCAGAATTGTAAAAATTGGCCCGGTCATTAACGTGCAAACCACCCTTGGGGTGAAGGGGTTAAAAAAGGTCACTTCTCCAAAAAGGACAAGAAAAAAAGCTCATACAAAAAACATACAGATATAACTTTCCACACATTACATAAAACACAAAAAAACATATAGCCATTGATTAAAAAGCAATGCCACATACACAAAAAAAAAAATTAAAACCTCCACTTGGCTACTGGAAAAGTAAGACGTACTTAACCAGTACCGCCAGTGTCCTCCTCCACCATTTGTGCCAAGCAGCTTTCTGAACCGCTGGCCTCCATGTACTCCTCCAGCCGTGCCTTCTTCTGCCTAGCCTTCCTCTGAGGTTGTGGGAGAAGGAATGCCCCAATGTCACTTTTCACCACCACCCTCCTTGTGACACTTTAACCCTCCTGAGTCCTCTTCCGAGGAAAAGGCACCAATATTCCTCGGATCAGAATCAGGAATCAAAACCTCAGCCTCCTCTTCTGCCAGAGAGATATCAAAATCCATCAGGCATTCTGACGATGGTTCGGCAACAGGGATTTCTTTTTTTACTTTTTTATGCCATGAATGCTCCTCTTGTCTTATGGCCTACCAAAATTCCTTGTCCTCCTGTCGCTTCTCCCTCATTCTCCATATGCTGCTTCTCCCTCCGTCTCTCAGCAGGAGAGGGCGTAGTCGTCACAGCGCTTTGCAGCGCGGTGACTTCGCTTCCCTTCCGCTTCCTTTCCTACTCCCGCTTCTTAAACTCCTCCTCTCTTTTATTCCTCCTGCCTCCGCTCCTCCTCACGTTTCTTTCTTTCCTCCCTCTTCTTCTCCTCAGCACACTGAATGGGCAGTCTTTATACAGATGCGCTTAACTGCCACACCTGTCACATTCACACGGCATCGGGCAACTAGCCGCCACATGACACTCTTGCTTGCAATTACAGCAAACCAAATCTTTACTGCACATGTTTTGCAGGTGCCCAAATTGAAGGCACCTCCTGCAGTATAGCGGCTGCCCCGGGTATGACAGGAAGGCCCTATGACCTGACACTAAAAAGTTTGCTGGGGAGTGGGTGAAACCTCCCAAACAACTTAGATTCTTCTTCAGTTTCACTCGAAACACATATTTGCAATTAAAAATGCCCAAGACATTTTTTTTTTGCTTCTCCCCTCCTTTCACGTACTCACAATACCGATCAAGGAACTGCTCCGGTAGTCCTACTTCTGTATAGGCGTTGTATACAGTCACAACTTTTTCCATGAGCCCAAACAGAGGCTCCACCCACACTCCCTCCAGGCATGAGTCACCTTCATTACTCCTGAGCCATTCAACGACGGTCAAGCAGCATTCTTCATTCACAAAGGTTACATGATATGTACCTTGACTCCGGAATTCGTTGACACTGTAGATATCTTGACGATGGGCTCCAGCCTTTCTCTCCAGCAGGTCACGAACAACATACACCACGTTGTTCTTCTCATCGCCTTCCACCACCACACGGATCATATTCTTAATGAACAGCCTCAGTCTTGACTGCTGATACGGGTACCACAGTCGAAATTCAGCAGCACGCTGCCAGCAAAGCCCCTGGATCACTCCAGGAAAACTCGCACCCTCTGACTGACACAACATCGCCTGAATCGCCTTGGCACTTAGGATGCCCCATGGCTTAACACAGACATCCCTTGTGGAGATCGAGATAAAGATTGCCCAGATGAAGGCATTGTAACAAATTCTGGACATATTCAAAAAGAAAGTTCTGCGGCTTGTTTTCGCTGCACTCCACGCATTTTGAATCTGCATAACTCTACCTATTTTAACACAAACACACCCTCCCTCCTTCTGTTGTGCCATCGCGCCTCAGGATGTTAAGGAGGGGGACAGGAACATTCAACAAATGAGCAGCTGTCTTCCCTTACCTATGCTGATGTGTAGTACCTACCTCTGTTCTGGGTAGTACCTACCTGTCCGCCTTCATGAGCAGACTGAAGAAGGCTGCCTCTGCGCAGCCAGACATAGGCAAAGGGCCCATTGTGACACGTTTAAGTGCACCATGGCACACATTCTATCTACTGCAGGCAGCAGTGCACGCACAAACATGGCTGCTACAAATCAATAGAATACACAGACAGGTGAAAGGTAGGCTGCACATTCAAAGAACACGCCAGACAGGGGCGGAACTATCGTGGAAGCAGCTGCCACAGGGCCCGGGCTAGAAGGGGGCCCGTCCCTGCTGCTTCACCTACCACCAGGGCCGCCATCAGGGCATTACAGCCCTGACTGGCGTATGGGGCCCGATCAGCAGAGGGGCCCCGTCACCTACCGATCAGCCCCACTGCCCCGCCCCCAGCAGCAGGATTCTGCCGCTCAACTGAACCTTCGTCCAGGACGCAGGTTCAGTTACTCTATTACCGTGCGGGCCCGCACGGTAATAGTTAACGCTGCTAGCCAAACGGAGGCTGGCAGCTGACGTCAGCGCGCACGTCGCCAGCGTCATTGTCAGTTGCTGGCGAGTGCGCGCTTTCTGTGGAGTGTGGATGGATCGCCGCTGGAACGCGGCAAGGTAAGGAGAAAGATTTTTTTTTTTTTTTTAATATTGCAAGCCGGAGCCGCGGCAGAATGGAGAGTGGGCAAGACTGGGGGCAGAATGGAGATGGCTGGGGCAGGACTGGGGCAGAATGGAGAGTGGGCAGGACTGGGGGCAGAATGGAGACGGGGCAGTAATTGGGGCAGAATGGAGACTGGACAGGGAAGGATGGAGACAGGGCAGAATGGGAGACACTGGGGCAGAATGGAGACACTAGGGGCAGATTGGCCATACAAACAGGTGGTAGAATGAAAGACATGGAGGCATTATTGGAGACACTGGGGGCAGAATGGAGAAGGGGCAGGATTGGAGACAGGGCAGGATGGAGAAGGGGCAGGATTGGAGACACTGGTTGCATGATTGGAGGCAGGATTGGAGGCACTGGGGGCAGAATGGAGGCGGAGCAGGATTGGAGACACTGGGGCAGGATTGGCCATACAGACGGGGCAGAATGAAAGACATGGAGGCATTATTGGAGACACTGGGGCAGAATGGAGAAGGGGCAGGATTGGAGACACTGGGGGCATGATTGGAGGCAGGATTGGAGACACTGGGGGCAGAATGGAGACGGAGCAGGATTGGAGACACTGGGGGCAGGATTGGACATACAGACAGGGGGCAGAATGAAAGACATGGAGGTATTATTGGAGACACTGGGGGCAGGATTGGAGACACTGGGGCAGAATAAAAGAGATGGGACAGGGTTGGAGACAGATGGGGCAGGATGGGGAGATCTTATGGGGCAGAATGGATACTCATGAGGGCGGGATGGGAGAACATATGGCTGAAGCCAGGAATGAGACACACGGGGCCAGGATGAGGGATATTATTACCATAGGGCTAATTAAGGGATATTATTGCTGCAGTGATGTATTTTATTTTTTTGAGAATAATGTTTTAGATGGGGAGGCGGTCCTGTTACTGTGCAGAGCAACACTATGTTGCCTTTTTTTCTTCATCTGGTGTAGTTTAGAAGTTGGGAAAAAAATAAGTAATGTGTTCTGCATGTGGAGCTCTAGGTAACTGTTATTTCCTGCAGAGACAAGCCCTGGCTGGAAGACGTTATGGCGGTCTGTGCTGGATGAAAGATGAAAAGCAAAGATGAAGGACTTCACCTAGAGACATCACTGGTGAGTCAGTGTTACCTGTACACTGACACTATACACTGTATACTATATACAGAAGTCCTGTGTATAATGTCACCAGTGATCACTATATTACCTGTACACAGACACTGCATACTAAGTACAGATGTCCTGTGTATAATGGCACTTATGGTGATAGTATTGTTGTTTTTTTGTTTTTGTTTTTTTTTTTATTACTGATCAGTATTGTAGTATTCAGTCACTATGTGGTGGTAATTTGTGGTCTGGACATGGCACGGTGGTATTATAGGTCACTATGTGGTGGTAATATGGTGTCTGGTCATGGTGCAGCGGTATTTGTTCCTTGTATGTGATATTATTTTGGTCACTGTGGTGGCAATATGTGGTCTGGTCATGGTGCGGTGGTATTTGATCCTTCTTTGTGATATTATTGGTCACTTTAAAAATTGAAAAATAAATAAAAAATATACCTAAGTTGTATTGGATATTTTAACAAATATTTAATAGGTTACAGTAGAGTAGGGCCCGGCCAAAAGTGTCTAATGTGTTACGGTGGCAGCTTAAAAAAAATCTTTTGGTCAAAACTAGAGCTGCCTGCTACATGGGTGATCTGGTGATGGGAACTGTTAGGCCTCATACTCACTGGTGCCGATAACGGATGAAAATCAGACGATAAAAAATCGGATGCAAATCTGACCAATGTTAGTCAATGGGTGAGTTCTCATTAGCGATTTTTTTCTCATCAGATATTGGTGTGAGAAAAAAATCGCAGCTTGCTGCGATTTGATGCGATTTTGGGATGAAAATCGCCAATGCAAGTCAATGGGTGCGATTAAAAAACGAACAGCACTCGCACCATGCACGTGCTGTCCGATTTATATGCACCAGCCTTCTTTGAAAAGCCGGTAATTCATCCCCGGCTACTGTAAAATCACACGGACAGCTCACAAAACAGTAGATACATACACATAGAATACACACACATACATATATATATATATATATATATATATATATATATATATATATATATATATTTATAGTTCTTACACTTCTACATACTGTAATAGCTGCTAATTCAATTGCCGGCTTTTGTGAAATCACAGAAGCAGACATGAAATGATACATTGTTTCCACACAGTTAACCATGTAATTTCCTGTATTTTGATATATGGTTTGAACTTACAATTACATGAGTGTATTTGTACAAAATTTCAGACATGTAGGGGTTAATTAAAGGTGTAAATTCGTTGAAAAAAAATGCATGGGCTCCCGATGTATTTTCTCCACCAGACAGACAAAGCAAGCGAGTGGGGGCAGATAATAATAGCCTAGGGAGGGTACATTTTTTTTGTGCCCCCCCCCTGGCTACTAACATCTGCCCCCAGACACCCCAGAAAGGGCAAATCTATAATTAGATTCGCCCTTTCTGGCACTTTGCCCGTCTATTCCCATTGCCCTGTAGCAGTGGCGAATGGGTTAATAAGGCGTTAATGTCACCTTAGTATTGAAAGGTGACCTTAAGGCAGGTTAATAATTGAGAGCTGTCAATTAGACAACTATCAATTATTAATCCTATTGAAGTAAATAAAAAAACACAAACACTTTAAGAATAAATAATTTTAATGAAATCAAAACACATTTTTGACCATCTTTTATTTCACTCTTAATCCGTTCGAAGCCCTTGTTCTTCTAAAATAAATATAAAATAATAAAACATAATTCTTACCTATCTGGCGATCTGTCACGTCCCACTATGTAATCCTTCACAAAGGGTTAACTAGCAATTAGATAAGCAGCGCAAGTAATCCTGCGTGCTCAGCTGATAAGCTCATCATTCAGGAGCTATCTCCTGCCGACAGGAGAGGATGTGATTAATGAATGAAGCTTAATTGATTGTATCCCACTTTCATGTTAGGTCAGGTCACTGAAGTGAAAGTGGCAATAAATCAATTAAGCTCCATTCATGAATCTATTCCTCTCCTTTCACTGGGAGAGTAACTGATTCATTCATGGGTTACAACTTGGAGACAGCATTAGCTCTCTGCCAGCTGTAACCTGTTAACCCTTTCTGATGGATTACACCGTGGGACCTGACTGTACATCGGATTGGTAAGAATAATTTTGCTTTTTTATTTTATTTTTATTACAGGAAATGGTTTTAGCAGGAAAATAAAATATGGTCAAAAACTGTGTGATTATTTCATTAAACTTCTTTTTTATTAAACTGTGTGTGTTTGATTTTTGTATCATACAATAGGATTAATAATTGATAGTTGTCTAATTGACAGCTCTCAATTATTAACCTGCCTTAAGGTCACCTTTCAATACTAAGGTGACATTAACGCCTTATTAACCCATTCACCACCGCTACAGGGCAATGGGAATAGACGGGCAAAGTGCCAGAAAGGGCGAATCTAATTATAGATTTGCCCTTTCTGGGTGTCTGGGGGCAGATGTTAGTAGCCAGGGGGGGCACAAAAAAAATGTACCCTCCCTAGGCTATTATTATCTGCCCCCACTCGCTTGCTTTGTCTGTCTGGTGGAGAAAATACAGCGGGAGGCCACGCATTTTTTTTCAACGAATTTACACCTTTAATTAACCCCTACATGTCTGAAATTTTGCACAAATACACTCATGTAATTGTAAGTTCAAACCATATATCAAAATACAGGAAATGACATGGTTAACTGTGTGGAAACAATGTATCATTTCATGTCGGCTTCTGTGATTTCACAAAAGCCGGCAATTGAATTAGCGGCTATTACAGTATGTGGAAGTCTAGGAACTAATATATATATATATATATATATATATATATATACACATACATATATACATATATACACATATATACATATATATGTCACAATTACATATATATATATATATATATATATATAATATTCTATGTGGTATATGTATTGTTTCTATTCTTTACTAAAGCGGTCAGTGTGATTTTACAGTAATGCCAGGGATGAATTAGCGGCTATTATACTATGTAGAAGTGTAGATAATATATATATATATATATATAATTATTTGCTTTTTGTGGAAAAAATTTTTGTTACAATGTGATTTTTACATGACTTTTTACATAGAGATAACTGCTCTATGTAAAACTTCATGTTAAAATCGTATTGCATACAGATGGAAAACTGATGGAAAACTGACAGAAAACTGACAGAAAACGCATGGTGCGATTTAAAATCGCATCAAAATCGCATGCCTTTTTACAACAAATGTACCGTTTTTTTCCTGCAGAAAACGGACCGATTTTTTTTCCAGCCAGTGAGTATGAGGCCTTAATGTGTGATTGGTGAGAAGTGGAGTTTTTCCAAGAGAGCGGTGGGACTGTGGACAGTTTGAGGGGTGGAGGCGGGGCTGTGGTGGAGGCGGGGCTGGGGTGGAGTCCCAAGGAGGCCCCGAAAATTTTGCCAGTATGGGGCCCCGAAATTCCTAGTGGCAACCCTGTCTACCACCACGGTAGTTCCGCAAGCTGCCAGTGGTGTGAGTCTGATATGGGGCCCGCCGCCACCTCTGGCGCTGCTATGAGAGGAGGAGGGACGGGCCCCGAGCAGTCCGGCACTTCCGCGTCATGTGACGTGGGGGCGTGCGCGCGCTCTCACGTCACATGCAAGGCTGGTGTGGTGGACGTTGGAGCGTGGAGGACGGAGCGGCGCCCGGAGCAGAAAAGCTGGAGGACGCAGTCACCTGAGGATTGGCAGATTGGTAAGTATGCTTGCTGAGTCTGACTCTTTAGGCCGGGATCACATATGCGAGTAAATCGTCCGACACTCGCATGTGAAATCCCAGCTCTGGCGCCGGCACTCGGGAGTGCAGCGCGCCGCTGCATAGAACTACATGCAGCCGCGCACTCCACTCCCGAGTGCCGGCGCCAGAGCTGGGATTTCACATGTGAGTGTCGGACGATTTACTCGCATGTGTGATCCCGGCCTTACAGGGACGTGGCAGCCGCAGCTTCCCGTCCCGGCACTTGAGGAGAGGGGGGAGAGCGGAGGGGGAGGTGTGAGTGTATCAGGGGCCTCAGGCCCCAGGACACAGCGGGCCACATTAGAGGCCCCAGGAAGCAGAAGGCCCCTAATGGGGCCCTAGGAAACAGCAGGCCCCATTAGGGGCCTAGGTCCAAAGAAAACTGCAGGCCCCATTAGGGGCCTAGGTCCAAAGAAAACTGCAGGCCCTATTAGGGGCCTAGGGCCCCAGGAAACTGCAGGCCCCATCAGGGGTCTAGGGCCCCAGGAAACAGCAGGCCCCTAATGGGGCCCCGAAAACAGCAGGCCGCATCACAGTGCTGCAGATGGCGACCAAAATAGTCGCCAAAGCGGCTAAAAATTTGCAAATGGCGACTGGATTATTCAATCCATTCGCCGTTTGCGATTAGTGATTTTTAAGAAAAATATATATTTTTTTAAAATGGCGGCCGGAGGGCCCATTGTGAAGTTTGCTGTGGGGCCCTGCCGTTCCTAGTTACGCCCCTGACGCCAGACCAAATTTTGTTGTGTTTATTTAATACACAGATACAGAATTTAACAGTTGGTGGGCCACAAGACGGAGACAATGTTTTGCAAAACAGATCATAGCATCAAGAATGTGAACAGCGTGCAATAGCTACACATGGAATACTTCACAATTTAAACAGTAGGCCTTGATGGCAAGGGGCTTCAATGCGTGTGTGCAACAATGTAGGGAAAGCCAGGTAACATTCTTGCAACTTATCACACATGAACCAGGCACGAAAACCTTAGATAGATTGATAAAGCAACATATTGAAAGCAATGCTTTACATGCATAGGTGAATAGATTGCGCATACACAGGATGAAGCAGAGTTGGTGAAGTTAAAGCAAGCAAAAAAGTATCTAAAACATGCATCTTTGAACATGAAAACAGCAATAGACAGCAAAAAGAAAAAAAAAACAAAACATAATGCTTGAAAAACACAACTTGCATTGATTTCTATTCAATCTGTTTTTGGAAACCGGATAAGAGAAGGGTGCACTGTTCCCAGAAATACTGCAATACTGGGTCAATGCGTGGAGTGGACAGAGCAAGCTTTTTTTTTCCATCTCCCTGTTCTAAAAATCCATTTAATATATGGTCCCCAGATAGTGGACGTATCAGATATTAAACTGGTAACAGATTTTTTTTCTTTAATAAAACCACTCAGGTTTAGATTGAAAGAAAAAGACAAAACTTAATCGTAATGTATACTGTCATTCATTAAAACATCATTGTGGTCATTTTATTCTTGAATCATATAAAACACAAAGAAAACATACTATACAAAAGGACCATAAAGAACCACACCAAAAAAAAAAAAAAAAAACACTGGAATTTAACCAAATCATGCCACTTAAGGTATTTCCACACACCCTCTGAATCTAAACCTCCAAACCCACCATCTTTAGTTTCCCATAAGTAAATTACATATAGCCTTGCCAACACTAACCTAATGCAATCATTAACAGATATTTTTTTCCTCTTGAACACCCACAGATTTCTAGCATCCCATAAACTCTCCTGCACACATACCATAATAAACCACAACATCCTTTCCAAACCTCGACGACTAGCACCAAACCCGAACATTGCAACTCTCCAGTCCATAAACTTCACTCCTGCAATTCCTTTACAGAGTCCACCCACACCTTTCCATACATCATACGCAAAATTACAGTCCCACATTAGATGTCTCACCGTCTCATTCGCACCACACCCATCTCTTGGACATACTGCCGATCTTATAAGGTCTCTCTTTTTCTGAACATCTCTAACCGCAAGATATTATGCAAACCCATCCAAACAACATCCCGCTGTCTATTGGAAACACCCTGGAAACTTAACTTCTTCCACACACTTGCCACTTCCATAAAACGCAAACCCACTATATTACATTCACACTCATTCACACTCATTCTCCCCATCACCTTCTTAACAACTCTAAAATCATTCATTGCAACCGCTAACAAATAATTTTTCCTTATAAATTTTTCAATCAAAACGTACCATTCAGGACACTTAAACGCAACCGGAACATTCTTATCACGTTTTACCCAATTTAAACCATATAGCATCCATCCCGCCAAATATTTACACATAAACGCACCTTTATTATTTTTCCCCAATCAAAATCACTGTAGTCTTGATATAGTGCTACATTGAAAAAACCTCAATATTTGGGAACCTTAGCCCCCCATGCTTATATTGCTTAAACAGCCTATTTAATTTTTCCATTCTACTGCTCAAAAAAAAAAAAAAAAAAAAGTTTCTCCACTTTAATTTTCCTATAAGGCACTGGAAAAATACAAGAAATATATAGCAAAATAGGGGTAATAACGGCCTTAATAATAAGAACCTTTTCTGACAAGGACAAAGTGCGCAATTTCCAATAATTCATTTTCCTCACTATCCGCTCTCCACACTCATCCCAACTCTCATATCCTTTCAAATCATCATTAAAAAGAACCCCTAGTATTTTAATTGGACCTTCCACAGCCTTCACACCTTCCATTCTAATCCCATCATCACCAAAACATTTAAACATACATTTATCCCAATTCACACGAAATGCAGACGCACCACAAAAAAAATCTAACAACAATTTTGCCCGCCCCATAGAAGCTACACTCTCACACACCACCACAATATCATCCATATATCCTAAAACTTTCAGAGACATCCCACCACTCCCTGGCACTAACAATCCACGAACCACTTTCTCCTTCCTAATCATACATAGCAACGGTTCAATCACACACACAAACAGCACTCGTGACATGGGGCAACCTTGCCTCACACCTGACTTAATTCTTACCTTCTCACCCAAAAAGCCGTTGACCAAAAAGCTACTCGCCACACCTCCATACAACCCACTCACAGCATTCACAAACTTCACTGGGAAACCCATTTTACACAACACATCCACCAAAAACACATGTGACACACGGTCGAATGCTTTTTCAAAATCCACCGCCATCACCATACATTTGTTTTTTCACTTTGCAATCCCACAACACATCTCTCAAAAGACACAAATTGTCCGTTATGCTTCTCCCTGGCACAGCGCACACTTGGTCCGTACCAACCACTTTCGTGATAACCTAACACATCCGATTAGCCAAAATTTTACTGAACACCTTGTAATCGGCGTTCAGAAGAGTAAAGCCCCCGTCTCACACAGCGATCTCCCCAGCAATATCGCTGTATGTGACATTCAGCGACGATCAGCCCCCCTGCTGGGTATCGCTGATCGTCGCTGAATGTCCTGGACATTGTTTTGATCGCTGGTCTCCCGCTGACAGGCACGCATCGCTGCATGTGACAGGCGGAAGACCAGCGATCCGCTGGTAACCAAGGTACACAGCGGGTTTCCAGGCACCGCGCAGCGCCTGGAAACGTGATGTGTACCTTGGTTACCAGCTCCCTGCATCAGGGCGCTGGTATCCAAGGTACACTACGGGTAACTAAGCGATGTTACCCGCAGTGTCGCTGTGCTGATCGCTGCCTGAGCTGCCTGTTTGGCAGCTCAGCAGCGATCATGTAGCGATACACCTGCGATCCTGATCGTTGTCGGGATCGCTGGTGTATCGCTATGTGAGACCCAGGCTTAACAGGTCTCCAGTTATTTAAGCATTTTTTGTCACCTTTCTTAAAAATTAAGACCACAACCCCCTCCTTCATTGACTCTGCCAGCACTCCATTCTCCCACATATATTGACATACTTCCACCAAATCCATACCCATCACATCCCACATTTTAACATATAACTCCACAGACAGACCATCCTTCCCAGGTGTCACATTCTTCTTTGCACTAAACACAACTTTCTTAACCTCATCCACAATTACCTCCTCACACAAAATATCACAATCATCATCATCCACTCTACCATCCAAACTATTGAGCACATCCTCTTTCAATCTTATATCAACCTCTTTCTCACCAAACAACTTAGAATAAAACGTCACCACTTCCTTCATCACTTCCGCACCACTAACACAGACACCACTCTCATCCGAAACCTCCTCCATTCTTTCTTTTATACCACATACTTTAAAGAAATATCTAGAACACTTCTCATCTTTATCCAGATGGACCACTTTGGAGAAAAAAGGTAAATTAATTATTTTTAAGTCAAAAGTCTTTTTCAAATCCTCTTTTGCGCTTCTTAACAGATCTTCCACATCCACACCACACATTTTTATTTTCTCCAGCCAGTCTACTCTCTTCATTAAGTCTTTATACTGGTTCTTTAAAATGGCAGCCTTTTTATAGCCCCATCTACGAAAAAATTTTTGCAACTCAAACTTCATCCAATCCCACCACATTTTTAAAATTATTCTTCCGTGACTTACACCAAATATATTTTTTCTGAAATTCACTCACCACTCTCTCATCATCAAGCAAACTGACATTTAACTTCCACATGCCTCTCCATGCATGCGCCTTAGATCCCCCCCCCTAAACTCCCCTTTCAGGCACACATGGTCCGAAAAAGGAAAAAATTATCACAGATCATATTACTAGAAAAAAACATCCTGTCTATCCTAGATGTTATCCCGCCCCTATCTGCTATATAAGTTGGTGGCGTCAGTTTTCCCAAAAAAACCTCAGCAGCATCGGAAAAGAAAAAAGAAAATCAGAAATATTTAATAATCTTTTACCTTAAGCATCAACTTTCCCTTCAGTTGAACAATTAAAATCTCCTGTTATTATCACAGGGATTCTACCCGGCAATTCAAGACATAATTTCTCTAATAAACTTAACCTTTCTTCCCTCCCTGTGGAAGCATAAATATTTATAATTTTGACTTTCCATCCCATACCACACACCACTGCTGAGATACAACGACCCACTTCCACCACTTTATAACTTTCAAAATTAAAATTCCGGTTACTTAGTAATATCCCCACCCCATCATTTTTGTTCCCTCTAGAGCCCGACCAGACATGCTGACCATATGGCCAATCACTGTCACCAAGGGCTTCCTCAATGCCACATTCCTGCAAGCACAGAATGTCAGAGGACAAATTATGCAAAAAGTCCAAGACCGCTGTTCTTCTGACTCTTGATTTTAACCCCTTCATGACCCAGCCTATTTTGACCTTAAAGACCTTGCCATTTTTTGCTATTCTGACCAGTGTCCCTTTATGAGGTAATAACTCAGGAACGCTTCAACGGATCCTAGAGATTCTGAGATTGTTTTTTCGTGACATATTGGGCTTCATGATAGTGGTAAATTTAGGTCGATAATTTTTGCGTTTATTTGTGAAAAAAATGGAAATTTGGCGAAAATTTTGAAAATTTTGTAATTTTTAAATTTTATTCTGTTAGACCAGAGAGATATGTGGCACAAAATAGTTAATAAATAACATTTCCCACATGTCTACTTTACATCAGCACAATTTTGGGAACAACATTTTTTTTTGTTAGGAAGTTATAAGGGTTAAAAGTTGACCAGCGATTTCTCATTTTTACCGCAAAATTTACAAAACCATTTTTTTTTAGGGACCACCTCACATTTGAAGTCACTTTGAAGGGTCTATATGGCAGAAAATACCCAAAAGTGACACCTTTATAAAAACTGCACCCCTCAAGCTACTCAAAACTACATTCAAGAAGATTATTAACCCTTCAGGTGCTTCACAGGAACTAAAGCAACGTGGAAGGAAAAAATGGACATTTTAATTTTTCCAACAAAAATTTTCTTTTAGCATCAATTTTTTCATTTTCACATGGGCAACAGCATAAATTGGATTCTAAAATTTGTTGGGCAATTTCTCCTGAGTACACAGATACCTCATATGTGGTCATAAACCACTGTTTGGGCGCACGGCAGGGCTCAGAAGGGAAGGAGCGCCATTTGACTTTTGAATGGAAAATATGCTGGAATATTTAGCGGTTGCCATGTCGCATTTGGAGAGTCCCTGTGTGCCTAAACATTGGAGCTCCCCCACAAGTGACCCCATTTTGGAAACTAGACCCCCTAAGGAACTTATCTAGATGCATAGTGAGCACTTTGAACCCCCAGGTGCTTCACAGAAGTTTATAACGCAGAGCCGTGAAAATAAAAAAAATCATTTTTTTTCTCAAAAAATGATTTTTTAGCCCACTATTTTTTATTTTCACAATGGTTACAGGAGAAATTGGACCACAAAAGTTGTTGTCCAGTTTTTCCTGAGTACACTAGTACCCCATATGTGGGGGGGAACCACTGTTTGGGCACACGTCAGGGCTCGGAAGGGATGTAGTGACGCTTTGAAATGCCGACTTGATGGAATGGTCTGCGGGCATCTTTTTACGTTTGCAGAGCCCATGATGTGCCTAAACAGTAGAAACCCCCCCAAGTGACCCCATTTTGTAAACTAGACCCCGCAAAGAAGTTATCTAGATGTGTGGTGAGCACTTTGAACCCCCAAGGGCTACACAGAAGTTTATAACGCCCGGGCATGAAAATAAAAAAATCATATTTTTTCCACAATCAGGATCTTTTAGTCCCCAATTTTTTTATTTTCCCAAGGGTAACATGAGAAATTAGACACCAAAAGTTGTTGTCCAATTTATCCTGAGTATGCTGATATCCCATATGTGGGAGAAAACTACTGTATGGGCACACGTCAGGGCTCGGATGGGAAGTAGTGACGTTTTGAAATGCCCACTTGATGGAATGGTCTTCGGGCGTCATGTTACGTTTGCAGAGTCCCTGATGTGCCTAAACAGTAGAAACTCCCCACAAGTGACCCCATTTTGGAAACTAGATCCCCTAAGGAACTCCTATAGATGTGTGATAAGCACTTTGAATCTCCAAGTCCTTCACAGAAGTTTATAACGCAGAGCCGTGAAAATATAAAATCATTTTTTTTCCACAAAAATAATTTTTTAGTCCCCAATTTTTTTTCCCAATGTTAACAGGAGAAATTAGAACCCCCAAAGTTGTTGTGCAATTTTTCCCGAGTACGCTGATACCCCATATGTGGGGATAAACCACTGTTTGGGCATACGTCGGGCTTGGAATAAAGGGAGCAGTGTTTGACTTTTTGAACGCAAAATTTGCAGGAATCAATGGTGGCGCCATGTCGCGTATGGAGACCCCCTGATGTGCCTAAATAGTGGAAATCCCTCAATTCTAACTACAACCCTAACCCCAACACACCCCTAACCCCAACCCTAACCCCTACACACACCTAACCCTAATACAAACCCTAACCATAACCCTAACCCCAACACACCCCTAACCCTAATCCCAACTCTAAGGCTAAGTGCACACGATCAGGAATAATTGCGTTTTTTTCGCGGTTTTTCCGCTATTTTCCGCGGTTAAACCGCGAACAAAACGCAAGCATTAAGCATTCTATACGTTTTAATTGATTCCGCATGTTTTGTACACATGTTGCGTTTTTTTCCGCGAAAAAAACGCTTAGCGGAAAAAAAAGCAACATGTTCATTAATTTAGCGTAACCGCGGTGATTCCGCCGCCATAGGAATGCATTGAACCGCTTACTTTCCGCATGTGGCTATGCCCACTATGCACAATGTAAGCGGTTCATGTGCGGATGGTACCCAGGGTCTGGAGCAGAGGAGACTCTCCTCCAGGCCCTGGGTACCATATCCCTGGTAAAACAATAATTAAAATAAAAAATAATGATATTCTCACCTTCCGGCGGCCCCGCAGCCTTCCCGCCTTCAGCGACGCTCCCGGAAACTTCCGGTCCCAAGAGTCCTTTGCGAGAATCACCCAGATGGCGTAGCGGTCTCGCGAGATGCTACGTCATCGGTGTGATTTGTCGCAAAGCACTCCTGGGACCGCGAGTTGCCGGGAGCGTCGTTGAGAGGCGGAAGGCTGCGGGGCCGCCGGAAGGTGAGAATATCATTTATTATTTTTTTTATTATTTTTACATTATATCTTTTTACTATTGATGCGGCATCAATAGTAAAAAGTTGGTCACACGTGTCAAACATTATGTTTGACTCGTGTGACCAACCTGTCAATCAGTTTTCCAAGCGATGCTACAGATCGCTAGGAAAACGCTAGCATTCTGCAAGCTAATTACGCTTGCAAAACGCTATTATTCTGGCGGGAATCAGCATAAAAAAAACGTGCGTATTTCCTGCGGGAGAAGTGCGGGATTGCCGCGGAAATTTCCGCGGCAATTCCGCAACGTGTGAACTTAGCCTAACCATAAACCTAACCACAAGCCTAACCCTAATTCCAACCCTAAGCCTAATTCCAACCCTAACCCAAATTCCAGCCCTAACCCTAATGCTAACCCTAACCCTAAGGCTGGGTTCATATTGCGTTTTACCAGCCCGTTCAACACGTAGTGTTGACCGGCTGGTAACGGTATAGCTTAACGCGATCGCGTTATGCTATACCCGCCAGTGCAGATGAATCAGCAGATGATTCATCTGTGCTAGCGGTGACGGAGCCCAGACGCTGCAGCCCGTGTCCGAGGCTCCTTCACTGAATGATGGCACGTCGCGAGGATCCCCAGCAAAATCCGCCGCGGATCCGCAGCAAAATCCGCCGCGGACACCGCAGCACAAATCCGCCGCGGACCCGCAGCAAAATCCGCCATGGATCAGCAGCAAAATCTGCCGCGGATCAGCAGCAATATCCGCAGCGGATCCGCAGCAAAATCCGCTAGGAAAAAAAAAAAAAAAAATTCTTTATTTTTTTATTTGTCCCTACCTATGATAAAGGGGGGGTGGGTTCATTTACTTTTTTTTTTTATTTTGATCATTGTGACAGTTTATCACAGTGATCAAAATAAATTTTTGAACACTGGGGGCGCACTGCGCATGCGCCGGCCGGCGGGCGCACTGCGCATGCGCCCGCCATTTTCCAAGATGGCGGCGCCCATGAAGAGGCCCGGGCGGACGCCGGGACCGATCCAGGGACATCGGTGGATCGGGAGAGGTGAGTATGGGTGTCGGAAGGTGAGGGGGGCTTATCGGAAGGTGGGGGCAGCGGAGGCCAGGACGA
The DNA here is from genome assembly GCA_033576555.1 of Oophaga sylvatica. Classification (NCBI taxonomy): domain Eukaryota; kingdom Metazoa; phylum Chordata; class Amphibia; order Anura; family Dendrobatidae; genus Oophaga; species Oophaga sylvatica. Next base: position 39,399 of record JARQOD010005949.1, read on the forward strand.
GGGGAGCTGTTAGTGACGGCGGTGACCGATCGCTGCCATCTTTCGGTGGCGGCGGCCGATCGCCGCCGTGACTACGTGTGGGGGGGTCAGGGCTCGGTGTCCAGCCATGGCAGATGCTATTGCAGCATCGGCCATGGCTGGATTGTAATATTTCACCAATTAAATTGGTGAAATATTACACATTGCTCTGATTGGCTGTTTCACTTTTAACAGCCAATCAGAGCGATCGTGGCCACGGGGGGGTTAAGCCAACCCCCCTGTGGTGAAGCACAAAGGGTCCTGTAACTGCGTGTCGGGTGACCTTTGAGTGACCCCGGTCTCCCGGCCCGCAGGAACGCGATCCTTTCATGACACAGGGTATGCGTCATAGGTCGGATTGGCACCGACTTTCATGATGCATACGCTGTGTCAAAGGTCGGGAAGGGGTTAAGAGCCCAACATTGAGGGATGCAACTCCCCAGGTGTTTTCAGGAGACACTTTTTACATTTCACTCAGTCCAGAAAAGCACCTCTCCTCATCCTTCCTCTCCCAAAGAGCTCTCACTTGACTGGAAGATGGCGGCTTCAGCATGCTCCTCTAGATAAGGTGATGACGCTGGGGAGCTAAGACACATAGGATACTCCCTCTCACTCACAGGACTTACTATAACAGGACTACACAATGGCTCAGACAAGCGAGCTCTCTTCAACTGATTCTTCAGAAGACCTCACTACTGCATTAGTGAAGTCCCCCTGTCCACCAGCTTTCCCTTCATCCATTATCTCTCCGTCATCACCCCAGCTGATATGCGGGCCATCTAGAGATTGCTGGTCATCATCACCCTCTCCACAGCTAACCTCAATGAACTATTGAGAACTCGGCTATTAGAAGTGGAAAGGAAGAACGAAGACAAAATCTAAATAATAAAAATATTGGCGGAAGAGAAACCAATCACAAACTAAAATATTTTTACACAAATGCACAAAGCATGGGCAACAAACAAGGAGAATTGGAACTACTAACGCTGGAGAAGAAGTATGATGTCACTGGAATCACTGAAACTTGGTGGGACGATACACGATTGGAATACAAGGCTAGAAGAATACAACTTATTTGCAAGAAACAGACTTGATAAACGAGGAGGAGGTGTCGCATTTTATGTTAGAAAAGCGTATATCTGCACAGAGATTGACGCTTCAGAGACTGGAAGTTCTGTGGAAACTGTTTGGGTAAGAATACAAAGGACAGAACAATGGAAAGGACACCATTGTAGGCATTTACTACAGGCCGCTTATGCAAGCTGAAGATATGGATGAACTCTTTATGCATCAAATGGCCAAGTTCTCCAAAAAATATGACAGTGGTCATGGGAGATTTCAACTATCCAGACATTTGTTGGGAATCTCTCTCAGGCAAAACTAACAGGTCAAGGAAATTCTTATCCTCTCTTGCTGACAACTTTATCTTTCAAAAGGTAGGGGAGAAAACAAGGGGATCTGCTTACCTTGGATCTAATCCTTATAAACAGGGAGGAAATGGTTGACGAGGTAAGAGTGGCTGGGACCCTAGGAGGTAGTGACCATGCCATTTTAGAATTTTGGATAACAAGAGGAGGAAGACCTGTGAAGACTCAGACGTCAAGGTTAGATTTCAGAAAGGCAGATTTTAAGGGACTCAGGAAGAGAATTGGAGGGATCCAATGGCAGGATATCCTTAAGGACAAAAATGTCCAGGAAGGATGGGACATCTTGAAAAATGAGATTCTCAAAGCACAATCATTAACAATTCCAAAAAGAGGGAAGAATGGAAGCATTTAAGGAAACCAGGATGGTTGAACACAGAACTTAAACACATGCTAAAAAGGAAGAAAGAAATGTTTATCAAATGGAAAGAGGGAGGCATATCTAAAGAAGAATATAATGCCATCTGCAGAACCTGCAGGGCACAAATCAGATTATCTAAAGCTGACAATGAATTAAGGCTTGCAAGAGATGTCAAAAGCAACAAAAAAGGTGTGAGGAACTCAGCCGGCGCCACACGGTAGCCCGGGTATCACAGCTTCTGATACCACCGCCGCTACCAAATGTGACGGACGATCCCTTTCCTCCCACGTCACCAATGGGACGTAACTCCACAGGTACAGCTCTCCGGCGCCCCCCTTTGTCTCAGGTCAGTAAGAGAACTGCACCTAGAGCAAATGGCCGCCGGGGAAGGTGTCCTGCTACCCACTGGGTATTCTAAGATTCGTGATCAGAGTAAAAGCATCAGCCCAAGATTAATTTTATGGTTTAATTTGCCTTAAGGGCGCACTAGATATACAGAAATATACAGTAAAGCTATACAACGTAACTACAATGGAATGGCAGTCAGAGTAAAAATACAACAATAATGTACAAGGCTTAAAGGTATAAGCTATGGATCAATATTACCGGGTATTATGGTCATGGGAAGGCCTTGGCTCTGCCATTCCCAGGTACAGTCTTCAGTTCCTGAATAGTCCCTTGGTCTTTCCTAGACCATCTTGTTGGCTTCTGTGTGTGAAATGGAATGAGACCAGCAGCCTGGTCATGGCTAGTTCTTAGACCTGCTAGGCCCATCCCCATTGCTTTGAAGCACGCATATTAATTGGCCTGCAATTCATATGGAGCAGGAAACAATGCCTGAGCTTGGGCTATTTACCATACGACTGACCATCTCATTCAGTCACTGGCCTAGACTAATTAGCATGTAAAGGCCTATTGATTCCTAGTGGACATCAAAACCTGTCGTACTGGATATGCTAATAGGCAATGTGTAGCTAAAAGTCTGTGGCTGTGTGAACTGACAAAATGGAGGCTGGTACAGGCCCTATACAAAATGGCGACAACCTTTTCCTTACAAAAGGATTTTGGGGATACGTCAAAAGTAAAAAAAATGTCAAAGATGCTATAGGATTTTTACAGGATGAAAATGATGAAATGGTAAGACAGGATGTTGAGAAGGCTGAACTTTTAAATTCCTATTTTGCATCTGTTTTCTCTCAGAAAGGAAATGTAACATCAACTGATCTTCACTGTCCTATTAAAGGAATAAAAGAATCCAGGATATCTATAAACAGAAAGACAGTGAGGAAACACTTAGCTAACCTAAATGAATTCAAGTCTCCAGGTCCAGATGAATTACACCCCAGAATACTGAAGGAGATAGCAGAAGAAATTCTTGAACCACTGTCCATAATCTTTGAAAATTCTTGGAGAACAGGAGAAGTCCCAGAATACTGGAGAAGAGCAAATGTTGTTCCTATCTTCAAAAAGGGGAAGAAGGTGGACCCAGGGAACTACAGGCCGGTGAGTCTGACTTTTATACCAGGAAAAATCTTTGAACAAATTATTAAAGAACATGTATGTAAGTACCTGCATAAGAATGAAGTGATTAAACAGTCAGCATGGGTTTGTAACTAATAAGTCATGTCAGACTAACTTAATTTCCTTCTATGACAGAATCACTGACTGGGTGGATCAGGGAAATGCTGTAGATATAGTATATCTTGACTTCAGCAAAGCATTTGACAAAGTATCTCACACAATCCTTATTGAAAAAATGACTAAGTATGGAATGGACAAGGCAACTGTTAGGTGGATTCATAACTGGCTTAGTGATCGGACCCAAAGAGTGGTCGTAAATGGCTGCACATCCAGTTGGAAGAATGTCTCAAGTGGGGTACCACAAGGCTCTGTTTTGGGCCCTGTATTGTTCAACATCTTTATCAATGATTTAGATGAAGGAATTGAGGGTAAACTGGTCAAATTTGCTGATGACACAAAGCTAGGAGGGGTAGCTAATACTAGAGAAGAGAGAGAGAGGATTCAAAAAGATATAAATTAACTGGAGCAGTGGGCAGCAACTAACAGAATGTTTTTTAACAGGGAAAAATGCAAAGTACTACATCTGGGCAATAAAAATGAAAAAAGCATATACAAAATGGGAGGAATAGGGCTAAGTAACAGCACATGTGAAAAAGACTTGGGTATACTAATTGATCACAGACTGAACATGAGTCAACAGTGTGATGCAGCAGCAAAAAAGGCAAATACAATTCTAGGATGTATCAACAGAAGCATACAGTCTAGATCACGTGAGGTCATTATTGCCCTCTACTCCTCTTTGGTCAGACCTCATCTGGAATACTGTGTCCAGTTTTGGGCACCACATTTTAAAAAAAAGACATCAACAAACTGGAGCAAGTTCAAAGGAGAGCCACCAGAATGGTGACCGGTCTGCAAACCATGTCCTATGAGGAACGGTTGCAGGATTTGGGAATGTTTAGCTTACAAAAAAGAAGACTGAGAGGAGACTTAATAGCTGTCTACAAATATCTCAAGGGCTGTCACATTGTAGAAGGATCATCTTTATTCTCATTTGCACAAGGAAAGACTAGAAGCAATGGGATGAAACTAAATGGGAGGGGACACTGATTAGATATTAGAAAAACTTTTTGACAGTTAGGGTGATCAAGGAGTGGAACAGGCTGCCACGAGAGGTAGTAAGTTCTCTCCTTCAATGGAAGTCTTCAAACAGAGGCTGGACAGACATCTGTCTGGGATGATTTAGAGAATCCTGCTTTGAGCAGGGGGTTGGACCAGATGGCCCAGGAGGTCCCTTCCAACTCTACCATTCTATGATTCTATGATTCTAACCCTCACTGATAGGTGGAGACATCCATTTCAGCTGCAAGCTCATCGTCAATGTTTAAAGATGCAGCCAAAGCCTTCTCGGCACAAGTCGCCATTGAGGTCACCTCCACACACCGACCACTTGCTTTTCCCCAGTGACCGAGGTCCCAGGAACCCCATCTCTGGATTCAGGTGCATCAGTCACCACCTCTGAAAAAAGCCTCGCCTTAGCCTCATTGATGTGGCTAGAGCAAAACTTAAAGGCATGTCCTTTCTTCCCACAGCCATTGCAGACAATAGGGTTTGTGCAGTCCTTAGCCAAATGGCCACATTGGTTATACTTTGAGCACCTAGGCAAGGCAGTGCAGGTCTCTTGCAAATGGCCATAATTCTTGCATTTTCTGCAAAACACTGGAGAATCCGGAAAAAAAGAGGATACCCCTATCTCTCCCAATAGAGAAGTTTAGGGGAGGGAGATGGACTCCTCCCGCCTCTGATGGACTTTCCCCAAACCTGACAAAATATTTGTGCTTGCCAGTCCATAAGTTCTCACTGTTCATGATTTTATGGCTGTATTGCACATAGACGCAATGCTTTCTGAGAAAGGCGGCAATATCATACTCATGCACAAAGGGGTTGCACATAAAGACCACCAGGGGAACATCGCCTTTAGAGTACAGGACTGTGAAGGTCAAACCATCCAGAATTGGGCTCTTAACCTGCTCCTCCAGCTTCTTAAACATATTGCAGCAGGCATTTCTGGAATTAAGGACTGACCAAAATCCCACAATGTCTGTCTGCTATTTCTGCTTTCTTCTCTGCTCGCTTTCTAAAACTGAACATGGACAAAACTGAATTCATCTTTCCCCATCTCACTCTACCCCCCCCCACCAGACCTGTCCATTAACGTCAATGACTGCTCACTTTCCCCAGTCCCGCACGCTCGGTGCCTCGGAGTGATCCTCGACTCTGCCCTCTCTTTCAAGCCACATGTCCAAACCCTTGCCTCCTCCTGCCATCTCAAACTCAAAAATATTTCCCGGATCCATGCATTCCTTGACCATGAAACTACAAAAACACTAGTGCATGCCCTCATCTCCCGCCTCGACTACTGCAACCTCCTACTCTCTGGCCTTTCCTCTAGCACCACTCCAATCCATCCTGCACTCTGCTGCCCGACTAATACACCTGTCTCCCGGTTATTCCCCAGCCTCTCCTCTCTGCCAAGCCCTTCATTGGCTTCCTATCGTCCAGAGGCTCCAGTTCAAAACCCTAACCATGACCTACAAAGCCATCCACAATCTGTCTCCTCCATACATCTGTGACATGGTCTCCCGGTACATACCCACACGCAACCTTCGATCCTCAAGATC